>OENT01001497.1:0-42068 GCA_900239685.1 Rotaria macrura
TCGTAAACAGCCGTAGTTACACCGTATCCTTGTCGTTTACGACCGTAAACGACGCCGTAACGGTGTCCGTTTTCATCGACCTGGGCAAGGAAGGGAAACTTCGGACTAAAAAATCCCAGTATTTATTAGTGGACCGTCATAACAGTCCTGAAAATTAGTCTATGGTTACATATTATTAACTATTGATATACATAATTATATATCAAGTAAAACGAAATCACAAATATATTCAGGAACATATAGTAACTAGCTCTGACATACTATCATCATTCAGTCGTTTCCTAGTAACACTTGTGTTTGTTTTAAATGAAGAAATAGATATAAGACTACACTGAGCGAGAAAAATTCTATGATGCAAATTATGTTAGAATAATGATCTCAAGTGTATGGATTTCTCTATACAAAACTGGAAATTTTCTTTTCAAAACTTTCAACCGCTGCCGCCCAGCACCGCGACGATGAAAATAAACAAACAGCCGCTGCCGCTATGGACATGTATGGAATGGAGCGCTTCTTTTCCTTGTCATTACGATATCCCAATAATCGAGGGAAAAGGAATCCTCATTTCAATAATTCAGAGAAACTAAGTGCTTGCTGACTTTCTTTCTAGATCAATGAAAATCAAATCTTCAATGTCAGCTTTCCACTTCTATATGAAAACTACTGTTATCTTTTCTTGATTTTTAGCTAACGTTTCAATCAATGGACAAAGTAAGTCATATTTACTTAAATAAAAACTAATTGAATTTTTCCTTTCTGTTTAGATTCAAGCAAATCGGATCGTTCCCACAAGTTTTCTTCCGTTATATGAGAACCAATCTTATCTTTCGTTCTGTTTAGTGCATGTTTCAATCAATCTACAACGTATAAGCCATATTTCCATGGAGAAAAGGTAATCTTTTATTTTCTTACTTATCAGCTCAAACAAAATCGAATTTTCTGTATAAAATTTGCTCCTTTATACCATTACTGGTATTTTCTTTTGATTCTTTTTAGATACTGTTTCAATCCATGGGCAACATGAGTCTCATTTCTGTGGCGAATAATTAATTGGTACATTTCTTTCCTTGTAGATGGAAATTCTTGGGATCGTCTATGTAATTCTTACTCCTATATGTAAGATAACTAATATTTTCTTATGTTTGCTCTTAGAAATGGAAATGATCGGTGGATAGAAAGGTAGCATGAACAGTGTAGTGGTTTTCAAGCAATGCGTTTGGTTTTATTGAAATGCGTTTTTCAGGAAGAGGTTGGGGGAATCGTTACATGCATCACATTCTAGAACATTCAAGGACTTTGGAATTGTGCACATTCTCAGTGAACTGTCTCGCATGTTGGAAACCTTTAATGGTTTTCCACCATGGGTATTCAATTTTTCTCGGAAACCCTCTCTGTGGCTTTTTAGGATACTCTATTTTTTAGAAACTATGCAACAGTTGAGAGAATGAAACGAAGAGCTCTACATAAAAAGAGTGCTGCATTGTATACTCGTATAATACGGATGTAATATTGAACTTGAAATCGTACGTTAGTAGATGAAATAGAAATTTGATTTATTGAAAAGACTATCTACATCAAGTATCTGAAGAAAAACTTAAACCTATAAAACATATTTTTCTCATGGACCGATACCGGGTCCATTATTGACAGGACATTGTGGACTTGTGATCACAAGAAGTAATATCTGAGACATGAAAGTTGTTCCTAGTAAATCAAGTATGCTATTCTCACATTTGATCTTTTCAAAGCATAACAACATTATATTGTATGCACATGCATAAAAAATAGTAAATATCATTAACTCTCTATCTAATTTGAATAAAGGTTGATTCACAAAGCAGTGATAATGTTCGTAATTCAACTGTAGCATTTAAGGCAAATGCATAGCTTAGATCACATTCCATTCCATGCTCTTTATATGAATATATTGTGCCTTAATTTCATGAGGATTCATAATCTTTGTCGGTAAAGCAGGTGAGTACATAAACCATTAATCTTGAAATCTAGATAAGCCCAAATTCGTCTATCAAATACAAAGAAATATTTCCCGGTAGGATTCGTCATCCAGTGACAGTAGAACGCTGTTGTTTTGCTGATTAAAAGCTATTTTGGTGATGAAAATTTAAAAATGATCCGAATAACTGAGAAGAGGTTTTCAACAGAAACATTATTCAGAGTAATCATAGACAAGTAGCATGAATCCAGATTGCAAAATGATTTCTCAAGAAGTGATAATGATATCAGCGATAGAAAGCCTAATAAATTTTCTAAACAATGTATTCTATCCGTGATGTGCCTCCACAAGGCTATTAATTTGCGTTGATAACTCTATAAATAAGATTGGTTTCATGTTGTTGAATAAATACATAATAGACAAAATGAATTTGAGAAAAACTTGATCAAGTAAAAACCTTTTAGAAATGAATTTCCTTCTCAGAAATTGAATCTAGTGAATATCTTACTGTGCTAGGGCTGTGTTACAGAAACATCTTTAAATACATCTTGTAGAAATATTTCGATGAATATGATAGTTTAGACGACAGAGCATATAGTTATATGATGATTCAAGGTTATATCGAACTATGTTGCCTTACATGTTCGGAAAAAACGATCATTTTCTTGATCGATCTTGAACGATACTTTCAGCAATCGTTTTCATTTGAATGTCAAAACTTCAGTTTTTTTATCGTAGTGCTCTAATCAAACATTGATTCATAGAGTTATAAGCATTCTGTAAGTATTTTAGTTTATGACATAGTCATATCAAAATATCGAACACAAGTATTTCAATTTGAGATTTTGCTCGAGACGAAGATCTATATATGATTAAAATGTTCTTTTTCAGGAATAAGCAAGTAGAACAAAATCCCTTCTATCTGACAAAAAGTGTACTATAATTTCACTCGTAATCAACCCTGTATATGGTCATAATCTCAACTTGAAATACTAATATTTTTGTGTGACAGTACATACCATACCATACAAGCTATTTTTTTCTTATTTCAACGAGGTCTAAATAATGTACCCATGCTGCACTTCAAAACTTGAAGACTCTCATCTTGATGCTTACATACGAATGTGTTGATCTAAATTGAAGGATATCAATAAGACTCAAATACAAAAGTCATATTCTCAAAATTCTTTTTCGAAAGCAAGTCATTAGTGTCGAAATCTTGAATACCAATATAAGTATAGAAGGCTATCGTGTCTGTTTGGGGAGTTATTTTGATCAGTAATTTGGAAACAATGCGAGACTTTCAATTCTGAAAGAATTCTCTAAGTTTGGCAATGTCTTCTTTTTTAAACGAAAACAAAAGAAAATCGTTAGTAATGCCAGATATACAATCGAAGTACTTTGATCGAAATATGATATAGTAGGCCTGCGAAGAAGATGAAACGAATATTAAAATTTATCAATGGGAACGGCATGGAAATAAAGTCAGTGGAAGCAAAACTATTGAGATGATCAAGGTCAGTTTTTATACGAAAGAGAGCCATCTAAATCCTATTGTTTTCGTTCCTCAAGCAGAAAACATATTATATGAGAGAATTCATTCTTCATGCATAAGTCTTCAACTTTCCAAGAAAAAAGAATACCTGAGACTTGTCAGGAATTCAATGCTGACTGAAATTATTCTAACTCGGACGTTTTCAAAAATTTTCAAATGATGCTGAAGATTATTGTTTTCTTTTCTATTACTAATGTTGAATCATCTCCATTTCTAAAGATGTGAATCTGAATGTTCTTTTAATATTTGAAGAATTTAGTTACTGTAATTTATTTTGGTGAAATCAATCAAGCTCAGAGACAATGACAATTGAATCTGAAAATAAGACTAATCAAAATATAAATCAACTATCCTTGGAAGATGACAAAGAAGTTAATCATCAGCAGCATCTTCATGACCATACGCATGTTCAAGATGGAAAACCCCATTTTGCTGTCTTCCTAGCGGCTTTTACTTCGTTGGGGGGTTGGTTTTTTGGCTACGATCAAGGTGTTACAGGTGGTATTGTTGTTATGAGTTCATTTAAAAATGACTTTTGCATTGGTGTGTACGCAAATGAAACTGTTTGCAATCTGCCCGTAGCTGCTCTACCGTACGAATATAGACGTTTTTTGATACTATTTACACTGTTGTATAATGTCGGATGCTTCCTTGGTGCTGTGTTTATTTGTTCATACGTAGCAGAAAAATATGGACGTCGAGCTATTATTTTCACATCGTCGATACTATTTTTCATTGGAACGGCAATGGTGATTCTGCCACCAGGAGGCTCTCGAATGATTATGATTTTCATACTTATTGGAAGAATTGTCGAAGGTACTGGTGTTGGCTGTTCTTCGTTTTCTTGTCCTCTATACGCTTCAGAAATCGCTCCAACAAATCTACGTGGAATGCTTTCTGGCTTTATGCAAATGACTGTAGTCATGGGCTTGTTTGCCGCTAATATAGTAAATATTTTCTTTCAAAATCATAAATGGGGTTGGCGACTATCAAATGGCATTATTTTAATTGCTCCAATAACGATTATGATCGGTATATTTTTGTGTCCTGAAACTCCACGATGGTTGTACAAGAGAAAAGGTCGTGCATCTGCTGAGAAAAGTTTAAAACAGATTCGTAGACTAGATGATGTAACTGCTGAGTTGGACGCTATTGCCGACGCTATAAAAGAGGAAGGTAATGAGGTTTCGACGAAAGAACTATTTACGACAAAGAAAATGCGAAAAAGATTATGCATTGGTATGGCCATGCATGTTTTACAACAAGCAACAGGTATTAATCCTATATTTACGTTTGGTGGTATTATTTATGAAAGTATTCTTGGAAAAGGAATTATATCATTATTGATTTTATCTGGCACAAACTTCATGAGTACTATACCGGCGCTACTCTTATTTGATAGATTAGGACGTCGAAAACTTCTCATCTTCTGTGGTCTATTTATGGTGATTGGTCATCTTGTAGCAGCAACAGTATTCATTACAGGTTGTAATGTGGTCAAGTCGATTATCAACGGAACTACGGAGACTGAAGAAATTGTGAAATGTTCAGCAGGTTATGGTACACTCATGCTGGTCGCCACAGCTATTTTTGTAGCTTTTTTTGCACTCTCTTGGGGACCTGTTGCCTGGATCTATGCAGCTGAGATTTTCCCGCTCAATGTCAGAGCTAGAGCTGTTTCACTAACGACAGGAAGTAATTGGTTTATGGGAATGCTTATGTCTTACATATTAGAGTTAATAGCACCGATAGGAATTCACGGCGTCTTCTACTTGTTCAGTAGTCTATGCCTATTAGCCGTTGTTTTCGTTTATCTTTTCTGTCCAGAAACTAGAGGAGTTTTGCTGGAAGATATTGAAGAAAAATTTGATAATTTCCGATTGAAGGATCGAACAATGATAAAAATATTATGGAAATCACGTCAACCGAAGCGAAAAGAAACGATTCAAGTGAGCACTGTCGAAATGAAATCCTAATATTTTTCTATACAGGAATGGTTGTATCTCTACTCATCTGACAGTTCTTTTTCTGTTCAATAGTTTTATTTCTTGTTGTCATTGTGAAGATATGAAAGCCGTGAATCAAACCTTCAAGATTTTTGATTATCAATATCTATTATTGCATCTGATAATTGAAGACGATATTAAAAATTTATCTGAATTAATCAGAATGAAATTTTTAATACTAGTTAGGTTAATCATTTCATCAAAACGTATGTTTGAGAACGTTCTATAGCTTTTTTAAACTTGATGATACAACTCCTGCATAAGTTTTTCTTAATCAAAGTATACTGTCACCTTTTATCGGTAATCTCCTAACACTAAGTAATATGGATTCTGATGAACTTTTAATCTTAATCGTAGGCAATATCACTATGAAGAGGTTTCGATTAAATATATTGTTTCTGATATCATATTACAAAACAAAGCTTTATAAACTCAAAATCTAAATATAGTGTTTAATTTTTAATATTTGCTTCACGAGAGTAACCATAAATGACTTTTTGTTACAGCTAAAAATTCTCATGGTCTGATTCAATGTGTTCGTATTTTTCACAGTGATCACAATATAATATTGAAAAGAAAAGGATGTAGTCAGTTGTTACAGAATCCTTTCTTCATTTTATTAGATTATTTTTTATACAGTGACCCTAGCACACTTTTTTTATTTGCTGCCAGTTTCTTCGATTCATCTCAATAATACCAAAATAAACATGTAAACTGACGAAGCGAAGATTTTGCCATTCAGTCAACTGAATTAACCTAACTATTGATTTGAGACTGGTATGATTTTGGATACAGGTATGTTTCCCACACTTTGAAAAATGAGTTCATCCATAATCGTCGATGCAAGCTGAGTGCCATTGTGGATGATGCCTCTGTATAGTGTTTGACATTCTGCATCAGAATAAACAAAATTCACTTTACTTAGATACTCTGCAACCAATTGTTAATGTTTACTTGTTTATCAACGCAGCTACCAATGAAAAGATGAATTATCTAGTCTTAGTTTTCGTTGACACCAACGATGCATATATTTGTATTTATCTGAAAAATTTCACTTTCATATGCATCAAATATCTTTTTACGATTTCAGTAATGTCACATTTTCGAAAGCTTGCTGGCACGCTGTTGCCACGCATCTGAAAAGTGTTGATTGGGATAAATTTTCTGACAATCGAATGTCATCATTTACTATATTTCGCTCCTTTATAACTATCGAAAACAGGTGAGAAGAATCTTGGCAATACTCTATTATAATTATTTGGGTTCAATAAAATTCGACAGAATGTATTCAATGTTGGTAACAATTACATTTTTCTCGTCTCATTTGTGTAGTCGAAGAAAATTTCAAGTATCTGCTTTGCAAGAAACACATGTAAAAAAGATGACTTAGAAACAAAAGTTCCTCGGTGAATACTTCTTGAGCGTAACAGCTATTATGACCATATCCATCTCACAAGACCGAATTACTTTTAGCGATAAATCATGATTCACCTGTAGACACATAATATCATATGTTTCGATATTTCCCTTTCCTGTTTAATTTTTCATGTTGCTTTGTATGCGTTTGTTAGTACTTTTATTTTTGGTTAGAATAAAAACTAGAACATTTATTAAAAGGATTGATTAACCACGACAAACTGGCGGTTTTTTCCCGGTTTTAATTAAAAGGGTTACCAACGAAAGTACGCAATATGTTGCCTATGCTTCGGAATTCAGATTGTCATTTCTCATAAATAGATTTTCTTGATTATTTTTATAAAAAGGTAAACTTTCCATATTTTTCGACCTAATCCTCTTTGAAAAAGGTCGGAAAATTATGGTGAGTATTCTTCGACAAAATAACTTAGAAAAGAGATAGGGACTTACATCAATTATGCAAGTTGTACTGAAGAGACATCACAATTCGATCACGGAATTTATATAGCTTAGATCATTCAAAGGCTATGTTGATTGGACAGAAAAACTATATGTGGTAGACGAACATGGTATCTATATGGACGAAATGAAGATTCAAGTGAAGTTTGTCGATTTCAATAGCACTCACAATATTATCGATGTGATAAAATTTCATGGTTTTCACTAAATATTTTTTCAATAGTTCAAAATCACATATAAACAACTATGGTTTTAATAATTATTCATTAAGATTAGTAATTATCTCGAAGTCTCTTTTACTTTGCAACGTAGCGATATCATGAAAAACTAAACATGGGAAATTCATCACAGTTAGTTAAGAAATCTTCGTCTAGCACTCTCATATATATAATTTTTTTTCCAAAACAAAAATAGCTAACAGAAGCTTTATCAGTATCCGAATACAGATATACGTTCATGAGACGCGTTAGTAACTAATTAGCTTTACAGATATTGAATATTCTAGCTGGTATGAAATAATGATATGTTAGAAACCATTTGTGTGAATTTTCTGTCATTTAACAAAACAAAAACGCACTGGATTTAATCGAGCCGTAGACACCGAGCTATTTTATTTCATACAAAAAGACACAACACGATTAACTAAAGTTACTTCAAGACAATCAAATGCCTGATTATACAGCGCTACTGTAAAAATGAGAATCCAAAGGTTCAATAAGACACAATCACTAAATTCTACGTTTTCATTGTTATGAACAACAACATTAGCAAAACTCGTTTTTGAAGAAAAAATAGATACGGTTACTTGCATCGCGTTCTATACAACAGTTTTCAGATCTTATGGTGAAAACAAGTTCTACAGATGCTGCATGACAATCTAGTATCAAATTTTTTTTCATATAATTCAATGAAACATCTATGAATAATTAGTTGATATCTACCACGATATTGAAATTCTAATACAATCTGCTGTTGGATGATATAGTCATTTAGTGACGCAAAGAAGAAGAAAAAAATGATTTGATTTCATCTAACCCTCTATTTGATAAATTATAAATTACGTAAAACGACAACTTAATTCTTTTTTGAATGGCAGAACAATGAATTTCGTATTGGAAAATAACTTATTCCTATACTCGTCTATAGCTTTCGTTGGAATTTTCAGCATGAATGTGATGTCAGTAGTTCTGTTCCACATTAACGAACAATGAATTAGTCGAATATATGCTAAATTGTCTTAATTTATATGAATCTTACTGAACGAATAATTTACTGTGATTTCAATTTTTTCGTATGTATAGTTATCGAGAAGGACATGAGCTAAGCATACTAAATCTGCAATTTGACTCATTTCAGAGAAAATCTACAAATGAAAGAATATTTTGGTTTTTTGTTCTTCTTCCTGGATTATTTCATAAATTCTCACGTCACATGTGCAAACCACCATATGAACAAATGAACATTTTGTTCCCGTTTAGACGGTTTATTCTAAATACTGTTAACAAAAAATATCAATCAGTATTTTTCATTGAAAATTCGTACTGATAACGTTGCCTATTATCTTTTCATTATAGTTCTATGACTTGCTTTGAAATGAATAGAAATAATTTGAATATTTAGATTTAAAATCATTTAATAAGAATTGGACATAATAAACATATTCTATATCTAAAGAGAAGAAATGTCTGTTCTGTTGTTATGTATGGTTTTTTTATGACTGAGTCATTCATACATCGTTACCTATCCTTGTGGTCTTACACGAGGGAAAAGTGGAAAAAACCAACAGCACAGTCGGCATAACTATTCTGTATTTGTACCTATTAACAATAAATGAAGACTTAATTATCATTGAAGATAAGTTTCCGAAAGAAAATTTTATTGATATCAGTTGATCACTCATGCATTTGCTTTTTGACCTTTTGAAATTGACCGAAATCTAATATTTAAAAGATTATTTCAGATCGAGTGGATTGGATTCATGATATTTTCCTTGTGCATGTCTTTTTCCCATTTACTTTCTCGAAATTCTTTATTCCATCATAAGCACGATGATGAATCACTTGGCTCAACATTTAACTGCTTATCTTGGTTTTCTCCGAGTCAGTCGTGAGCGTCGGACGAAACGTCGAAATACTCCAACGTATATTTTTGAGCGAAAGACAAAAAAAGGAATATTTCTCTCGCCTAGCATACGTATATATATATATATATATGCAAAGATTTTTCTTTTGCTTGCATTTTATCATAGTCGAAAAAGTTCGCAGACGAACGCTGTGTGCTATTATGATTGCTGCATTAACTGATGTCGCTGAAAAACGAATGTCGTAAGATTTTCGACCATTACAACTGCTCTGATGGTTTTTTTTTATTCTGCTTGTAGTACACCTATGTCTAATTTTTTTATGAAGACAACGATTCATTTGTTTTTATTAATTCACATATTTTCCTTCCTCGGTATTGCGTAGTAACACTGATAGGAAAGTCAAAAAGAATAGATTACTCATACCTTTCATCAGCTATATAAATTAATGCATCAACCCATGCAGATTTATTTTTCAGACATTCGAAAACAATCAACATATAGATAGATATTTTGCATCATTTGAAATAGTAACAATGACTGGATCAATAAATAAACATGCACATCAACATAATTCGGCAACACATGATTCAAACAACGATAAAACTCAAAATTCTCAACTTCCTCAATCTGTATCTAAGAATGTAGTTGAATTAATTGGTGTTGATGCTCAACATAAAACAAATTTGTTTTCTCGACAAAAGCCTAAACATTTCGATGAAGAAGGAAGTAAACAAAAACAAAAATATAATGGCGATCAGGATAAATCAGTAGTAAAATCATTTAATACTAATGTTGATAAAATTGGATCAGAATGCAACATGAATAAAATATTAACACCTGAACAACTTCAAGACAAGGGTGAGTGAAAAAAATTTCTTTTTTTTCTTTTGCTTTGTCATGATGACTAAGACAAAAATTCGTTTTATCATAGTACAAATAACTTTTCTATTTTCATTTCACAGCTACACTTGCAAGCAAGATTCCCGATTGTTTGAAAAAAGATTTTTGTCCAAATGCAAAATATGCATTCCATGCTGAATTTACTCAACATGTTTTAGTGGGATTAAAAAATCACAAGGTCAATTATAAACTTTTTTCTCAAGAAGAATTTCACGAGCTAGCCTATTTGAATATACCGTTTGATTATTACAAAATTGATAATGCTAAAGCACAATTCAAATGTTCAAATATCCATTGCCAACATGTATGGACATCAGCACGATCACGAATAGGATTTTTGCTAAGTTCACCAAATATTGGATTTATTGTATTAGAGATTTTTGGACAAAATTGTTTATTTTGTCGTACATATGTTCAGGCTGTTTGGTATATAGGTAATGCATCTTATATTTTTATTAGTTTACCTTGTAAATTATTCTTTACATATTTCTAGATGAAGTTTGTCGAGTAATGAAAAATTTAGCTGAGACAATTGCTGTAATGTACTTTCAAGTTAAAATTGAAAGTATCGACAATGGAAATCAAAATTCAATAAATAATGATTCTATAAGAATCCGCCGATCATACTATGACTCTACCCAACGAAAAGGGAAAATGTTGGCACCACATGCTACAGAATTTTGTGAAGCATGTCAACGTGGACTTTGTTTTCTTCCAAAATAATGGAAATAAACTGAAACTATCACACTTTCAGATCACTAGATATTTTTTTAAACTTTTTTACTCTGATTAACATGCGTGTTCTTTTCTTTCTCTGCATTCCTTTGGTTTCTCGCAGTTTCATTGTAAGTCAAATAAGGGGTTAGTGCTAAAATAAATTTGCAGAGACTTATACGACCGTTTAATGACGTGCTGAAAACTTCAATATCTCTGTTCGAAATTATAAAATAAATTTTCAATTTATGAATTGAACAAGTCATGCATAATTCACTGATGCATTTTTAGCAAGGACTCAAAATTCAGCTATGTGTATGTTCTTTCTCGAAACTTCTCGTTTATCAATACATGCCATTAATAAAAGCAAAAGAAATAAAATAGTGGGATACCTACGCCGGGACTCGAACCCGGAATCTTCGGATAACTCTTATCAAAATAAACGTAGGAGTCCGATGCCTTAATCCATTAGGCCACGCAGGCTTGTCTCTATTCATTGATTCACTAAAGTCTTTGAGAAGTCTCTCATTATCTACTCGACTAGTTAATTGTGGTCCACAACATTGGTGTAATATATTCTTATGACAATATATGCTTCAATAGATGTCCTTCTTTTTCTATTTTTTTTTGCATACTCCTTAATCTAAAATAAATTGAGATCATTTGAATCAAACAATTTCTAAAATTCATTTTTTCAATCCACTGAATGAACTAGTAAATCTTACAAAAATGTATGTAAAATATATTTTTTGTATTCGTTTAATTTCTCGATAGGGTATTTTGCAAGGAAAAATAATACTGTTGCATTGCGCAGATCTAATAAACGGTTGAAATTCATCGAAAATTATACTGATGAAAACGCATGGACACTGAACTAGCTGAAGTAAATATTTTCTGATTTAGTAAGATTAAAATTTATCTTCACAATAACCATGCATGCATGGAAGACCATAATAGGCTTCGACTCATGCTTCGTTGTGGAATACATACTTGAACTAACATTTCAAACAAAAACTTCAACATAATCGTAGAGACAGAATTATGGATGCAAAAACATGGATCGACAGCTATACTTCAGATCCAATCCGCTTTCAAAATACTAAAACGAGTGCAGTACAGAAATCGAGTATTATGCCTCGAAACGGGCCACCCGACTCGATGGTCCAGTCCAGCCTGAACCAATCCGGACTTCATGTCTATTTTCATCGAATTGTCCATGTCAGGAAATGGAAAAAAGTTGAGTTTTAAAACATTTTATCATCAGTTAAACAATCATTGAAATCGAAGGAATTGAATAAAAAAAAAAAAAGAAGTTTGATTTTCTCCACTTTGAAAGTAGATTGTGATTAGTTTCAGCCTTTCGTAATCGAATTTTAACAAAGAAATTTATTAGATAAAACTATATTAAGAAATTAAAATTGACTGAAATGAATCGAAATCGATCTTTCACATTAAAACAATAAATTTCAATTACAACAAAATAGCACCATTTTGGTAAATTTTTACTGATTTTCTCTTAAGACTTCTTAAATGGGCTTTGTCTGCTGCAACCTCATCAAAACTTGGCATCTTTATTATACAAACTATTTCGATGTTTTATATATCTGATAAATAAAAACAGAATTTATTCGATTCCATTATATATCGTACATCTAGCCATAAGACTGTCACTCTTCGAAAAGCATTAAGCAGCATGGGCTTGGCTGAAAGGTAACTCGGTTAATCACGTACAAAACTTTACAGCCAAACTAAAAATGTTAAACGATCTCACTGTGTTAAATGAATCAGCGGGCTATACTCTTTTGACAGCTTTTTTTAATCAGTGATAATTTTGAAGAAGTTCAAGTATCTACGAATATAAATTTAACTTGACCTCCGTGCTCGTTTCAAGATATCAAGATTATCTGGTTTTGCTCAACTTACATGATTACTGTGATATTAATATTTTTGAAACATTCCTGTTGATGACCCCAGTGTTTGTACAGTCTGATAGTGTAGAAATGGTTTTTGTAAAAGAAATACACTTTTAATAGCGCCATTCTAAATGGAGACGAGCATGAGAAGTTCCTACCTCAGTACGAGCTAGACCGACATCAAAAATCGGCCGGATTTCAAGGCCAGTAGAGTATGCAATTTCTTAGAGCCAAGTAATCCTGAGTCTAGTCGTGTTTTGGTATTAGCAAAATAAGGTGAATATACCTTGATAAATAAATTTTTTATCATATTTTCTATTGATCATTATCTTCGAATGAACAATAAATACAAAGTTTAGTGTCGATGTGTATGATTTGAACAGAAATCTACATCAATAGGACTTATATTTTATGTATGATGTATGCTTGAGAAGATTTTTCAACATAAATAACACCAGAATGCTATATTTAACGTAACTGAAATAATTTTGATGCACTTCGTATTGAGATGGAATACTGTCAGAAATGTTTTGTGTTTGTTTTATTTCAGAAAGCTTTTCTTGCGGAATTAAAACTATAATTGCGAGAATCACACTCAACCATCGAGAATTTCTAGTCTCATCATACCTCTTTTTTTTCTCTGAACATTATAGATCCACTATAACAAAATATAATAGGATTGTCATTTTCATCCCCTCTGAAATTCAGGATTCCTACTCGACTCCTCGATAGCTAGTCACAGATTCATCGATGACAACTGTTCTCGTTTTCACGAAGACTTACTGATAAACATCGTAGGCTTGTCAAGACACGATTGAAAAGCCAATCGAGATTGAGTTTTCGAAAATCATGCTTCCTCTATATACCTTTACATTTTGTAGTTTTTGTAGTAGTTTCAATACCTAGATCTTCATCTATTCTTGGGTTTCGGACTCATTGAAGAATACAATGAAAATATCTCCTGGTTAAGTTATGTGAAGCTTATCATTCTTCGGCAAATAATTCTCAGGATACAAATCTTCAATGTCAACTCGTCTAAAATAATACGTTAATAGTTATTGAAAAGATTGCCGTCCTTAGTCATTGTTACTCAATAGTTACCTTGGATAAATCACTGGATAAGAATTTCAAAATTGCGTCCCATAGAATTCATACGAAAACGATTTGAAATCGTTCACAAATGTTAAAGACTTACGTCATTCATCGCGTTATTTGAATCAGGATGTCAGAAAAATATGTTTAGAGAACCTGCATATCCCTTTTTATTTCACCAGGATCACGAACATTCTGGATATGTGATTGCACTTCTAACAACAGTAGTTACATTAGCGAGAAACATTTTTATGCAATATTAGAATGATATGTATTTCATTTATTTTTTAAGATCATCGCAAAGTAAATATACGTTCTGTCTCATCCAACACTCGTCTACAACGAACATTCACTATGAACAACCAATTTCTATCATTTGCGCATGGTTATTACCTTCTTGGTTGAATGAGCGTATGGAATGAAAGCTCTACACAAGCTCCTGAACCAATGAATGGACCAGAAATTTCAATATCTCGACCTGTTCGGTTTTGGTTGCTGCTTGCATTCGACGTACCTGGAGTTGCTTGCACCGTATTTCTTCTTTATCATCTACTTATGGATCGTACTTTGCGCTCTGCATTGCATAATCATGTAGTCATTCTTCTTCTTTTTGCAGCACTCATTACTCAATTGATTGACATACCTGCTTACATGATATTCGTTTCACATGGCTACGTATGGCCATCGAATCATCGCTTCTGTCAATTGTGGTGGTTTGTCAATGTAGGCATATTTCTTATGACAAGTATTCTAGTGGCATACGCATCGATAGAGAGACACATTTTAGTATTTCACGATAAACTCGTATCTAATCAAAGAAGACGCATCATCTTTCACTATGCTCCTCTTACATGTATCCTTCTCTATGGATTTATATATTACACCATCATCATATTCTTTCCAAGCTGTGAACAAGTATTTGATTATAGTCAAGCCTGGTGTTCATATCCATGTTACTTCGATCAAAAGGAGCTGTCAATGTACGATGCAATAGTAAACTCGATACTTTCAATCATTTTGACTAGTTTCTTCAGTATTGCTCTTCTTCTGCGTGTCATTTTTCAAAAGATACGTTTACAACAACCTATTCACTGGCGCAAACATCGGAAGATGACAATTCAATTACTTTCCATTGTGTTACTTTATCTTATCATTAATTTACCTGTACCAACGTTTATCTGTGCACATCTATTGGGTCTATCACTAGATTTTGGCGTTCAAGTTCAATTATATGCATATTTTCTATGCTATTTCATACCACTACTATTGCCTTATGTTACTCTTGGTTCTTCATCAGAAATTTGGAAAAAAATTCGAAGCGTAAATCCAAGAATCAGACACATGACACAACAACGTACAAATACGATAGCACCTACAAATAATCAACTAAATCGAAACATCTAACAACCGAACAATAATGATTATCATATATTTGAACGACGAAGAAAATATTCAATGTTTATTTCTTCTGCACATTAAACTTTCACTCGGAGCACATTTCTATCTCATTTACTTTTTTCTTGTACTTCAAAAACATTCTCATAACATATTCACAGCTCGTAGAATATGCATATGAAAAGAGAGTCACCGTCACGACTCCTACATAGATGAACTCTATAATACCACGATATTACTAAGAATTGGTTTATTCTTTATTTGACAGCGGGTGTTTCTTGTAGTCGAAGAGCAAAACATCAATACCCACTAGAAAATTTAAAACGAGTTCTTATTTGTAATATAGTGTGCAAAGGTAACGACATGGAAATTTAGATATCTGCCTCGATCTATGTTAAAAGAAAGTCGGAATAATAATGTTTTTAATAACCGAATGAAAACATGTCTTTCTCTAATAAATCAACCAGAGCACTATTTTGTCAGCGTTCTGTTGTGTTTTTTTTATATATGCACATGGCTTTCTTTTTTACCTTGAGAAAAAAATGAAATACAACCAATATGTGAAAAGAGTATTCATTCATGTGACTCGTCGATGTCGCTCACTAATTAATTCAAGATTTCATCAAAATTTTCTTAGTTGATCATATTAATAAAAATATTTTTTTGAATATAGTACGACGTTTTTCTAGTATTATACAATAACAATGGCAACCGAACAGAAATCAAATCCATGTTCAATTTGTCAGAAAGCAGTTGCAAAAGGAAATTGTGTAGGATGTAAAGCATACTTTTGTATGAAACATTTCAATGAACATCAACAACAACTGTCGTCTGACTTCGATAACGATGTTGTAAGACGACACGATGAAATTCTTAATCAATACTGTCAACTAAAACAATCGAATACGTTTTCGGATTTGTTCTCACAAATTGATCAATGGGAAAGAACAACAATCAAAAAAGTAGAAGAAACAGCTGAACGAATTCGTAATAAACTTACTGACATGATCGATGAAGAAAAAACGTCTTTGGCGAATGAAATTGAAACGCTGCGACAAGAAATCGTTAGTAGAAGAGAAGGAGACGATTTTATTGAATATGATATTGAACGACTTCGCAAACAGATCGATCAAATCGAATTATCACTAAAACAATGCAATCAAACAGATGGATCAAAAAGTATTGTATTAGAAGTACATGAAGTCAATTGGGACGATTCAATCTACATCAAAAAGAACACGGTAAATGTAACTCAAACTTGTGTAAAATTTAATTTTTCTAGAAATCCAAGTCCTTGCGAAACATAGTTATAAATTAGGATTTATTTGAATCATAGAATGGAGATAAAATTTTTTCTCATAGATCAGACTAAATTTATCGTACGATTTCGTTTTTTTAGTTTTTATCCAAAATTTGAGTACCGGAAAACTGAGACAAGATATGTAAACTGAGTTTTTGGAACATTATCAATCTTATGCGATCAAACCGATTCCAACTGTATATCAATACTTAGCTATACATGCGAGCTTTCATACCATGATAGACAATAACTCATGTCCTCGTATTGGTGAGTGGCGGACCATCTTATATGTACGCTTGTACTCGATAATAACCATGTGGCATAAATCTTTGTTATTTATAGAAAGCTATCCTATTAAAGCTTTACGACTACAATCAAAAATACTTTGAAACCGTAAACGAGATTTCTAGGTCCATATAATTCAACCTAAGAAACAATCGCCAATGGATTTTCTTCGCAATTTGTTTAGATTGCGAATGAGATTTGATGTCAATATACTTTACAAGTATATGACTATACTCTGGACACTGTCATGATTTTCTATTTATTATTCAATGTAAACGGCTCACTGATATCTTCTGAATTTCCAATTTCTTGACCAATTATCATTTAGAAATAGGAAACAAATACCAACCATCAATTTCCCTTATTATTGCTTAGAAAAGACGCTTTGTCTTCTAGTTACCTACAATCGAACATGAGACGTAATTGGCTAGAAACAATTACATGTATGACGATTGCTTTTTTCTGACCAGCGCTGGAACCGGTCCTGTTGAAAAAGTCAACCAAGCCAGTAGAGACCGGAATTTCATCGTTTGAAATTTTTGAAAAATCTATTTATTAACCCTAGTTTTGACCATAAAAGCTAAGATGTCACATGTATTTCTGCACGAATATCACAAAAAAAGTGTTCAAAACAATTTACTTTAATCTTTTTTCTGAGATTCTCTTTGAAAAGATTTGTTATGATAAGTGTCTTTTACGTTCTAAAAATGCGACTTTTTTTCTTCGGTTTTCGCTGAGATTTCACCGATTCAAAAGCACTCTGTAGCCACACTCCCCAGTGACCGGACCTGACCGGCTTTCGATTTTTATACCGTTCCAGTTCTGGTTCTGTCATTCATTTTTGCTAAAATTTTTCCTACACCTTGAATTAAGGCTTTTCGAATCTGCGGGAATAGTGTTACTTGAAGGATTCGAGTATAGTCTTGCGATATCACAACTATCACAAATGCAGAATTTCTTTGTTCAGTACCAACGAAGACGAAGAATATGAATTGTTTATACAGAAGTAATCCTAGTCGTTTGAGAATTAGTCAGTTTCAGTGGGCTACGAAAATATTTTTTCTTCAAGTCTATTTGGGAAGTAACTCTGTTTTCCTGTACACATTTGTGAAAAATATACTTCTAGCATTGAATGATACAAAATTTTTATTTGCTTGATAACATTTGGGTAAATAGTTCTTTGTCATATAGGTTCAATCTATGATAGATCATTTATATTTCGTTGTAATGAATGGTCATGACTATTGGCTTCCTTTCACCCTCAATACCTCCAATCGTTTTAACACATTGATATTTGATGCTACTGCACCTGGTGGCGATATTCGTGTTACATTTAGTCCTATAAAAAATAGATCAACGTATCAAACAGCTATACCGGTGTATAATCTAGTAATTGGTGGCTCCTGCAATTATTCATCGTACATTCGTCGAATAAATAATTCCAATGGATCAAAGCTTATAGAGTCATCGGAAGACGAGTGTCTTGCTGAAAAAAAACGATGCACATATTGGTTTTCTTTCGATTCCATGACCGGTTGGGTTAGCTTCGGAAAAGGAACTGATACTAGTCTATCAAAAGCACTTCTAAAATGGCAAGATCCATCACCTTTAAAGAATCTAAAATACGTTGGCTTAAGTAATTATAACTATAAAATCAACTTCTACAAGATCGAAATCAAAACTGTGGTCAGTTAAATGTCATCTTCTCATAAACAGTACTTGGAAAAATATGAACTTTCAATAGAAATTTTTTTTTCTATCATATCTTATAAATTAGTTAATCAAACGAGAAAATTTTCGTATGAAAAGTGCAAGACGAAAATTCTTCTGCTTAGTTCCTAATATTGACCTCTGTGTGATTCAAAATGACCTGCAAATCTTTTCAGTTCATTTTCCATAGTGAAAAGCGTGAATAGTCGTCAATGATGTGTCCGATTTGATTGTTCTAGTTAATTGAAAATCTATTCGTTGAAACCTTCAAAAGGAAAAGAAAGTTGTTATATGAAGTGCTCTTCTCTTTGTTTCATGGTCAATGCTGTCGACAAGCGAATGAAGTAGATATCATGAGATTATCTGGATTGTCTATGTTTGCTTATACTTTCGTGATCTTTATATACTCATATGATGGGAAAATCGCATAGTCGACATTGTTGATATGAATGTGACTTTTGTTGTTCACTGATTAATCAAGTAAAATATAGGTTCGAGTGAAAAACAGTTTTCGACTCTTAATATTTATGTTTCGCCTTACGTTTTATCTGAGATTAACTTCTCATCTATCAATGTGAGATAAATCTACGAATTGGATGTAATGGCTTGTTTCATACTATCATGCAATATCGTTGTCGAAAAAGAAGAATATTTCAAAAATTTACAGAAATCTTTGATTTTACAATAGAAAAATGAAATAGTCTATAGATCCGGAAAGTTTGCATGGTATTATATCTTATCTTGAAACTCATGCTTTGCATATGCTCTGAAGTATATACAAAGAATTAATCAGAATTTTTGCATAATATTCATTAAATTGAAGATCAATGTTGCAGCTCGTTTGATAATAATGTTTTTACTTATTGACTAATTCGTATTACCAATCTAACATCTAATTATGCATATTCTGGCGTGAAAAGTAGATTCTTTGATTGATGATAAAAGTATATCTGTGAATTCGTATAATAAAACATAAACATTTTAGTTCAATCGTGTTAAATTATTCAACAGAGAATATTTCCGAGTTTCTTCTTTTGTTCACGAAGAATTCGAATTTATTGTATGCATATGTAAATTCTACGATGGTTCATTTAGTTAAGTGAGAACATCTATTAGAATGATAAAAGTACGTGTACAAGTCTGATTATTTTATTTTAATAAATATGTGTTGCATAGAATATCTTAACACTCTTAAGATCATTGATCGTCAATGACAAAATTTCTAAAGATGCTAAAAGTAGCTATCGTGTGTGGTACGCGAGATATACTATCATAAAAGGTAAAATTTTGCTTTTATGTTTGACAATTGCAAGTAAGACAATCATGGGTCGAAATTGATTTTCGAAATCAATAGTCTAAAGAAAAACAATTTCTTTTCCTGACATTAGTAATAGAGAATTAGTTGTCAGCTTAAAAATAGCAATTGGAATAAAAAAAAATGGAATGTGATAAATTATTCTTCTCTTATTCAAATTAGAACCTACCCACACCCTATTGATCAAGATAAATCGATCTTGTTGATTTGCTTTAGTACCGTTCTATCACGTCATTCTCTTGTTTTCTTTTACTTTCAGTTATATTTTCTTGTTCTTTCATTAATGTTTATGAATCTTGATGCATTTATTTGATTGATGATTTCCATTGATGCTCGAATGAATACCAAGATAGATAAGAATTGTTCATTGTTAAGTGTAAGAATGGTAACATGTCATGATTCTTGTTTCGATAAACACCGAACCGTGTTGATCGTTATTTTCGGATTCTATCTATCTTGTTGGTTACTCGTTTTTTTAAATGTTCTTTCTTTCAATCCTCGTTGCCCTCCTACGACTTGTTCTTTCTTTCTCATTTTTTTTTATTGTTATCTAAAGTAATACCTCGTATGCTTGCATCGTATACATTCTTCTTTCGCTGTTAATGTCGTTGCTTCTTCTTCTTCTTCTTCGTCTTTTCTCTTCGGTTGGTCGTACTCAGAATTTCTTCGATACGTTCCTTTCCTTTTCTTTTGTTGTTCGTTTGAGAATAAAGAACGAAAAAAGCAAAACGAGTACTGACAGTTTTCATTGAAGATCTTGATCTAGTGCATTAAAATTTTCCATTAAAATTTGAATACTTGTATCATTGATTATTTTTTAATTATTGATCAAGAAATTATTTCTATACTATATTAAATATGAGAAAAATTCTTCGAAAATCATTCATTTATCGTCGTCAAAAAAAAGCTTACAATGACGGTCATACCCATTCACGAATTGATGCCTATGGTTGCTCGAATTCGAAATTAAATTTAGTCAAACCAGTCAAATCAAAAAGTTTCTTACAACGACGTCGTTCATCATCATCATCATCATTATCATTAGATAAAATTGAATCAAAAGTTTTTGAGCCACGTTATGAAAATCAGAATGATGATGACAATCATTACTTTTCAACGATAAATCCTCACTTACGTCCATTTGATCGTCTAACTTATCAAATTCGAAAATCATTTCGAACTACATTAAGACGACAACGACCAAGATTGGGAAGTATGAATTCAAATAAAAATTTAATCGTCAATAAGTATGATGAAAATCAAACACAACACCAACATGTTTATCCAACGATATCAACCGGTCTTACATCACCTTTGACAATAATAATGAATGACGATAAAAAAAAAGTTTCAACAAAACAAGAAAGCGCTCCATTTTCAACTACATATATAACTCAATCGTATGATTTTTTTTTAAAATTTTTCATAGAAACAAATTCATTGTGTATTTATCTATTAAGATTATCGTTACCAATTGAAATAAATACAGAACATCAGACACCTGATAATGTATCATCTCATGATCAACTATTAAACAATAATACAAAAGATTTAAAAACGACAAAATTTAATCGATTATTTCACTTAAGTTTTCCACTCCTACGAAAAAAACATCCCGAACATCAACAAAATGAAAATCCCCATCAAAAACTAACCTTACGTCAACGATTCGATTCGCTAAGACATTCATTTCGTATTACCAATCGAGATGTATCCAAAACTACTAATAATCGCTTACTTTTCAATGAATGAATAATTCATTTTGTCAATACTAAAATTCAATATACAATAAAATACGAACAATTTCTATTTCTATATAACGTGAAATCAAATATTATCATAAATTTAAATGCAGTTTTTATTTTCTCTCTACTTCTTTTTATGATGATAAAGCCTTCCTTTTCTTTTTCTTTCGTTCCATATAACAACATTTAACTCTCGCATCTTGTTGAAATTTAAGATATTTAAAAAGCAAAATTTTTCTTATCTCTTTTGGCTTGATCTTTGAAAGAGAAAGCACTTTTAGTTATGTTTTTATAAGAGGAATAACCATATTCTACATTAACAAGAATCATATCCGTGTGACAAATGATTTCATTCAGACAACTCTTTGAATGAATTCGATTTAGATATTCTATATCAATGTGCATTATTCTTCATATGATGTACAATAAAAGATATATGTGCACGTATGTATTAAAAAAGAGACTACAATTGTGAAGGTAAATTATCAAAATGGTCAAGTCTTTTATCAGATTACTTTGAATTTGAACAATATTTGTTCAGTAAAATTTTCCTCATTTGTACTTCGTAAATATTCATCAGATGATTATCAATTCGAAGTATCGAAACCTAATTAACCTTGTAGAATTAATCATAATTTTGATTTCTTCCTTGTTAAATTATTCAAAGAATATTGAAGAGAAGCAAACTACTCTTTTGTAAACAAACACAAGTAATCTAAGAATTGAAATATGACACCTAGGCTAATTGTTATAAGGTATCGAACATTGTTTTATTTTTGCATCGGTTTCTATTTGAATAGATTAGTGTAACGACAAAGTTTGACCATTATCATTCGTTATTGGTTTCCGTACGTTCAATAAAACAGAATTTTTTTGTGTTTATTTCTCTTATAAATTAAACTAATTATTATCAAGATAAGTACATGAGTGTATACATTATTGAAACAAGTTAAAAGTATGAAAATGACTGCGGACAAATCGATCCTTACCGAGCTAGTCTAGTACTGGACAGTACGTGTTTCAAGAAAGAAATTAGTTAAATGATCTTTTGGATTTTTAATATTGAACACATCTGACAAACATAATTTAGATTTTGAACATAAAGATAGTCAAATTTTTCAGCAACTAGTATTTCTTCTTGATTCTAATTTGTGGACACGTTCGAACATTTGTTCTTAATTGGTAGAAAAAAAATGTCAGCAATCAAGCTGCAGCCCATCGAAATAATTCTATTTTTCGTACAGCTATTCTCTAAGACAGTGGGATATCTTGTCTATACAGATATTAATTAAAATTCGTTCATATAGACTGAACCCAATGTTATGCTGCCTATGAAGAACTAAAGCCAAATTCTTTACTATAGAAATGATAATAATTATATTGAAAAGCTTGCCGTTAATATCATCATTGATATTCGAACTCCAATGAGGCAGCAATGTAGTACTGTAGAATAATCGATACTTGACTTCGATTTTCTGCAATGAACGCAAGATTTATTTACGGGAATGAAGAGATTTAATAATTTCTTAAATCTAGTATTGAAACATCTCATTTGTCTGCTATATATGATACTCAAAAAATTCAATAAAATATAATGAACTTCACAGTACAGGTTTATTCTGAACATCATTTATTTCGAACTTTCATCTGCTAGACTTGTTCACGATTGGACGATTGCAAAGAAAGAATCTCTTCTCATGTGTTGGAATGGAAACTATGCGCTACTGATTTGGTATCGTTTTGTATAGCCATCATGAAACCAACAAGTATTAACGGGCCTAGGACTGGACCGTGTAATTTCACCGGTAAGACATGTCATTCCCATAGATCGGTTTACCATTTTCCCAAGTAGCTACAGTCTGGTGCTGGAAGTTTTAATTAAATTTCATCAACTATTGAAATACTCTAGAATATTCTTTTTCAAAGTAGTATTCCATAGTCGAACTTTATCTTAGAAGTTTAATAAGAAAAACGAAGAATTTTCAGATGTGTGCATTCATTATGTGACGAACTAAATCATGCTGTTTGAATAGCTCTATCTACTTACTAGTTAATTGATCTAGTAGCTGAAACGATTTTCAAGCAGAGAGTGTCATCATTTTTGTCGGAATTTCCGCGGTTTAAAACCAATTTAATATTAACAACCAGAACCAACCATTTCAAAAAGTTGCTTATTGGTTTCAATTCTCAGAACTACACATAGGTTTTACATCACAAAACTAAACGGGTTTCGAATTTATCGTTAGAACTGAATTAAAATCGATGTGGAATAAAGTATAAAGCTATAGAATAAAAGATTGCAATAAATTACCAGAAAACTATTACGAACATATAACTAGTTAGTATCCATCTCTATCTTGATGCTGTGCAGTGTATGAAAATATTATATCAGAAAACTATAAACTACGATTATTTTTTTTTTGTTTTCATTAAATCATTTTAATATGATTAATTCTAAATTGCACAATAGTACTTCATCAAAAACTGACATGTCCATTGATGGTAAGAGTTCGTATGTGTTTATTTGCGTTTGTTTAGAATTCATATTCAACATTAGTCATAAACAATGAAATCTACTAAACCGAACGAGTAAAAATCTGACGCATAACCGATGATGAATCATCAGTAACAGAAGAACAAGAGAAGAAACAGAAAAACAACATCAGCATCAAGCATCTGTTTTATTTTACATCACTAAGACGCACGCATTCATCGAAATAAATAATGGTTCTTGATACGCAAAATCTCGTTTTACTAATTGTATTCGTGATTGTTGGCGTTATTTTTATCATATGTTGTATTTATTGTTGTGCTTGTAAACCAGCATGTATTAATACTCGTCGACGATTAATTCATCGACAAATAGCACGAGATGAAGAAGCAATTGAACAAGAACGACAAGTTAATGACACTCATTTGCAAGAAACATTGGCAGCGAATCAACAAAGTCGAAATGACATTCGTAACAAGTATCAATTGAGATAACTTTGTTCGTATAGAAATTTTCCTTTTGTAAAAAAAATTAAGTTGCAGGTTATTTCTAAATAAATGCCAATTGCAGTGCTTCTTTTTTTCACATCTAGACATCGTCGTAATCTTTAGATATTATAAGCAAACAGAAAGAAAAAGAAAATAAAGTTCACAACGAATTTCTTTTGCAGCAATTAAACTTATTCTTGTTTTTTAGATCATACAACATATCCTTGAAATTATTTACAATAAACTTTTGTATTAACGATCGAATACTTTATCATATGAACTATCGGTAACGACAGCTATTTTGCCAGTTGTATGAGTATTTTCTTTTTCTAAAGAGAAAATCTAACGTAAAATAATATGTTTATTAAATCAACACTGACGCGAAAGGGATATTTAGAAATACAATGCAAAGAATATGTTTCAAAATTAATAAATAATTGTTAATAGAATTATCAATTATTTCTAATGTTAAAACAATGCGTGATAATTATTTCTTTTAGTGCTTAAGTTTATAAAGGTTAACATTATTTTATTGTCTTAAACGTATGTTTGACCTTTTGTTTTTAATAGTTATTTTAGGTAAAATCGTAAAGCTAGTTGATTTTTGGTGTATATGCATTGGAAAATTGATCGTTACGATAGGTGGTGGTGTAACAAAACTAACTGGAGGAGCATAATTATTATTAATCGGTGTTGTATGTTTTCTTTGTGTAGAAATATGATTTTCTGCTTTAACATGCTTAAATGTTGTTTTCATATTCGTTGTTTGTGTTTGTTGGATAGATGGTAGTGGCATTGATAATGATTTCGAGCATTTAACTTTGCTTGGTTTTATATTTTCACGAGGTTTCATTCGTTTTTGAGTACGTTTTTTTGTTGTTCGCCCCGCTGGTAATTGATGATAGGCCTTTGGTGTTGAAAGACGATTAATAGTTTCCATAGAAAATACTTTGACTTTACTATGTACATATCGTGGTGAAGTGGACGAATCTTGTTCTACAATGTTCGGTTTGATTTTCCTTTCTAAATAAACTCTCGCATCATGAATAATTTTATTTTCTGTTGATATTACTAATTCAGGATCCATTATATTAACTTTGGTTGGTGATGGTGAATTTATTTGTGTGAGTACTGAAGATGCTCGAGATGGAATACGACGAAATGATGAATTATTTGTGGAATAATAGGTCGGCGGTCGATTAAGATATCGATTTTTAATTATATGTCGATGAAAATCTTCTATTGTTTTGATTGATTCTAATTTATAATTATTTTCATTGATTAATAAAAGAATTTTCGCATTCAATTGCCGTTGATCTTCGTCCGAACGAGCAACATTACGCAATGGATTTTTTATATCAGGAAAATTCTTACCGAAATTCGATAAAAAATGTTCATGACATTTTGATAATTCATCAAATCGATAAAGAAGACTATCGATCGAACGTAATTGACGAATCATATTTGTATTGAAGTTTGTTTGGTGTAAAGAAAGAAAATTGAAGTGATTCTCGTCATGTCAATTTTCTCGTTTAATATGCATCGAAGAAAAAAAATACATTTATATACCCTGTCATGTTTGTACAGTTAATTGTACGTATATAAAGCTTCTTTGATTGATCAATGATTTGAAGGAAAGAAAAGAAGCATAATTCAGAGAACACAACGTTAATCGAATATTTCAAACGTAGATAAGCAAATAAAGATTATGTTTTAACCGAGAGGGATCTCTACGTATTCATATATACCTTTTCGAGAGCTTTGATTCTTTTTCTTGCCAAAATATCAATAAAATGTTCGAGTGTAAGTTTCGATAGAATTCACCTTGAAACACTTGAAGGTAACCGGTGCGGAAATTTGCAATAATCGTCATATACACAACGAACTCAGTTATTTTAATCTTATCAGATCATGAATGATCGTATTATTTTCATACACTTCAAGACCATATAAAATTATTCAATAAAATCCTTTCAGCACAGATCTGAAGACAAGATTACTTGCACTACTACTGTTCTCGTTGTTCAATACAATATGATAAAAATCAACAGTATGCCAATACACGAATATTTTCAAAAACTTCTTTTAAGAAAACAACATTGACTTTCATGAGAATGATAATTTTAGTTATACTATGATTTTCTT
The DNA here is from genome assembly GCA_900239685.1 of Rotaria macrura. NCBI lineage: Eukaryota > Metazoa > Rotifera > Eurotatoria > Philodinida > Philodinidae > Rotaria > Rotaria macrura. Next base: position 26,967 of record OENT01001497.1, read on the forward strand.
ACTGTAGGGTGTAATTTCGATTTCGATAATGGAACTTTGCTAGAGGTAAATTCGTTGTTTGCATTGAAACATTTGTTTCACCGTAAGTAATCTCATGTATGGATTCTAATATTCCTAATTTAGTGTTGCGATAGCAAGGAATTTCAAAAGATTTTTTGAAAGTTATCGCGACAGCAATGAATCTCTTTATCATTGATCTACCGTGGGGGTCTTCTCTCTACCAGAGCCTCGTCAGATACATCTATGGTGTAAGTAAGGGTATACGTGTTGGAAGAAGGTAACACCATCATTTTTCTACTCAAATTCATACCCTTTCATGCAACAGAAACAGAAGAAAACAGTTATGATCGAAACTCTAATATTATTATCACAGGAAGTGAAGAAGACTGATGAAATATTACAGAATTTTAGAATATGGTTTTCCCTATATCATATAAAACGTCACCGAGTCTTATATGATTTAGCAAAGTGCTACGAACATTACTCCCTCTTGTAAGTACCATTAAAAAGATCGTCTTCCCTCGTACTTAATTTCCAGATGAAAATCTGATAAATCAATGTTGAGTCTATCCTAAAATAATAAAGAAACACCATCGATGACAGATATCACTTGGGAAAAATTGCAGGCTGTGGTAGACGTTATCGAAATAAGAAAACTGCATATTGATAGAATCTCATTATAGAATATGAATTAATCCGTTGTTGCAATTTCTGGAGGATTAAGTAGAGCGATTGTGAAGATTTGTGTGATCTAAGTAGATGAAATAAAACCATCTACCAAGGATTAGTAACAGCAGCTGCATCATGTTTCGTATTTTAATCTCACAGAAAATGTGTGTTAACCAATTTTATTTATATATAGAGTTATAGAGCCAATCGTTTGTATTCAAAATAGATTTATTAAACAAATTGCATCGTGAAAAATTATTCTTGTTATTCAAACTTAAACATTTCAATGATTCACTTGATTTTATTTAACCATTTCTAGAATTAATCTTTTGTTATTATCGATGATGATTCACCTTCTTAGTATTGAAAATCAATGTGCACATGAACAACAGTTTGTTATTTGAAAAAGTCTTTTTTCATTTGGCAGAAAAATCTTTTCATTTAATATCATTCAAATACTCAAATTTAAATAATTTAATCAATCAACATTCGTCTAAACATGTTGTTATAATAAAATTAAAGATCTAGTATTACGGACTTCCAGTGCTTGAGAATCTTAAAATTATTTAGGCAGTAACGAATAAGAAAACCTCAAATCTTTTTGTTAAACTTGCGTCATAGAATTCTCCAATACTTTTACATGAGAGGATTCTTCGAACTATGTTGATGGATTATTTAAACAGTAGAAAGCTGAAGGCCTCTACGACCTCATTATTGTCCATCGTGACAACGTGTAGAAAAGCTTAAAAGAAACCTCAGATATTATGCGTGAAAATCGAGAACTGCTGATTCATCAAACTTTAATCCGTCGAAATAATTCTATTTGTGACCATGTCAACAAGAAAATTGATTCGCTAAGTTCAAAATATGAATACAAGTAAATGCAATATAAGAGCGATCATATTTTTGAGATTTTTCAAAACAAAATTTTCGGAAGAATTTCATGGAGAATCTTTCAAAATATTATTCTTAGTATCATTAGATTTTTTTCTATGCTGAAATTTTTTCAAAATGCCCTTCATTTAAGACACATATTCAAATTCAACTGGTTCGTCCAATTGGCTTTCTATTTAAAAATACTCTTCAAAATAAACTAATAAGGGACTATAATCGTACCACAGCTTTGAATTGAATCGGATGAGATGAAAAATTCGTCCCATGGGACGAATTTTCTTCTTCAGTCCCATTCCATCCTATCCCATTGAATTTTCGTTCGATATGAAATTATATTACATATCGAATATGTGGCGAAATTCTCTTATTGATGAAAAATTACTTGCATTTTTCATTTTTAAAATACAATTTATTTTACTAAATGGAAGAAAAATTAGCTTAGTTTTTCTATATCCTAGGCAATATAAAAAAAGTAATTAAAACAACAGCAATGTTTTACAACTACATTATATCTTAAAATTAAATCGACTTCTTTTTACTTCACTTCTTCCCTTTGGTGGATTTATGCATATCGAATTATTTTTCATTTTAACATTCGAAGTCACACTCGTTCGTTAAGGAACTATTCTAAAAGGTTAATGATTACATTGTGAATCTAAACGCAGAAAAGAAGTGATTTAGGAATGGATATCTGCTCTAAGTAGAACTTTCAAGAGAAAGTAATAACGAAAAATGGGATTGATTCTCACTAATGTCTACGAATATCATATTTTATCCAAAGATATCATAAGCGAGAAATCAATTGATAATATCTCATGGAACGAATCTTTCATCCCACCCTCACCCATTAAAAGAGCTGCATCATACCATTAGACGCCGTCTAAGTTAATAGTATGGATTCGAATAGACTTGAAATTTTACAAATAAGCACGTTTCATAACCGTTTTCAATGTATTGGAATTTCAACTAGACTCGATTCTTATGTCTTCTCATCGTAAATCTCTCGTTTTGTTTTAGACAATATCTCGATAGTGGCATGTTCTTATTCACTGAAAGATTCAGAACTACGAAATTCGCCCATAGGCAAAGGAATAGGTTGATACTCTTTCTTTCGAAAATTTTTGGAATCGATTTTGTCTCGGTAAAAAAGTTTCATCTAAACAGCCACTACTCATTATTATCGAACGACGCGCAACAGTAGGATATGCTTCCTCGTACGCTTGAAATGTCCTGGAAAGTTGTATGAAAAAAAGTAAAATATGCATTGTAAATTTCTGAACGTTCCTTATCAATGATAAAATAATCAAACAATATTTAGTACATGTTTATATCGTTACAAAATGACAAGATTAACTTAGGAAAAAATTTCTAGTAAGGATACAGATATTGTTTGTTCTTATATGTGCTAGTTACTAACTATATGGTATTGAACATCCTAAATCACAAGTTTGTGATAATGGTCTTAATCCAATCTGGAATTGTTAAATTAACACATATATATATATAGGTCTTAATTATGTTTTATTCTATTTCAAGCGCGTGATGAAGATCATTTAGTAGCTCAACAATTATGCAAGCTCATATTCCATTTACAGGATTTCAAGTTGGTTATATCCATATAAAATTGAAAGCTAAAAATGAAGATTATAGTTATGGACCATTTTTAGTTCACTATTTAAATTGAAGATTTGTGAACTTCGTTTTTTTTCTATTTCCGGTCGTCAGATACATATTTTTTTCAGACTGCATTGTTTTAGTTTACTTCCACTTAAATTGAAGGAAATTTGCCATGGTGTCCTGGGGTAAGGTGTAGTTGTGCGTGAAAAGTGCACATATGCCCAAATCCACTCTTACGCACAGCTTACATGTACAAAATGAAACAATCATTCTGTGACTAGTGACAGCAGTTAATTACGTTGTCTTTCACATTTAAATTCAACATGGATCACGTTAACAATTTTTCATCTAATTCAATAGCGGCGGAGCAAAAATTACAATAGTATGAAGTTTGAAAAAAAACACAAAAATTATACTGTACAACGTGAACAAAACAGAAAATAGAAGTTCATTTGACAAATAATGTCAGACACATGTATTTTGTAGAAAATAACCTTTTCGCACATTTTTGTCCGTTCAAGTAATATGAATCGCGGCGAATTAGTCAATGCCTTCTTGAAGAGAATAAACAAGATTCGATCGACTGATATAAAATTAATTCAAATATAATAAATGAACTAATCTTCATAGGTATGACAATGTAATGTGCGTGACATTCTTTGAATTGTAGAGTGTTTCTAATTGTGAGATTTACATAGGAAATGGTATTTCTTAGAAAAAGTTCATTGTATATTCTTAAATCTATTGAATATAACGATAAAAAAATGATGTTAAATTTCTCGGAATTTACAGTATGTACTAATATGTGTTTGAAAAGAAAAAAGTTACTAACAGAACATTTTCCTGTCCTTCGTACTATGCCTCATTTACTCCATACTCCTAAGTTTGTCAAAACATGTACTAAATTGAATGCTTAGGTTTCACTGCTATTAAATTTTGAATAGACGCAGTTTGATCTGAAAATAATTAATACCAAATAATTAATTCATCTGAATATGTTACTATCAGTACTAGCAGAGCAACCTATTCCAGTCAAATATAAGTATTGGATATGATCCATGTCTAGGCTGAAATAAGAACATATATAGGGTAACTCAAGCGCAAAATAAAGAACAAGACCGAATTCGATCAAGAACTTTTTCTATTTTTCAAAAAAGAAAAAATCAAATGAGCATGAACTTTTCTTTTTTTTTTGAAAAACATATTACTGCAAACCAGATGTCATGAAAAATCGAATAATTTCTTGTTTCATTATGTTCGATGGGCTTTTGAGAAAATAAAATGGATTCTTCCTTAGAGATAATGCTATTTACTGTGTAAATGACAGAATTAGAAATATCCTACGTTTTAAAGGAATTTCACACTCATTCTATTGTCATACTCGTAAACAAGTTCTTCATCGAGCCCTAGCGAATATTTAACTGGAAGAACAGCAAGCCTACATAGGATTCTCTAAAGAATTATCAAGATTCAAAATGATAGAGCAGTCGAACTCGTGTTAAGTTCATTGAAATCAAAAACAAAAAATTTGTTATATTTAATTGAAATGATCCAGTTGCTACAATGAGCAGAATCGCTCCATCAATGTTACTTTACGCCATACGATTCAGTATATGGTTTAAATCAATACTTATTTGAAGCAAATATTGAAAGTTCGTTCAACAATCTCTATCAAAATAAAATCCACTCAACAAAAATCAAAATTTGCGTTCATGTGAATCAACTATTTAGAGAGTTAACCTATGTGAACGAAACAGATCATTTGAACGTAACCGACGAAAAAGGTTGAAAACCTGAAATAGAATCCTGTTTATATTTGACATCAGGCAATAGTTCTAGTTGAGTTCAATTAGAAAATTATTTTTTCCCCACGGAAAAAAGTCGATAGTTAAATAGTTGAAGAAAATATCAAACTTCTTTATATAATTAATGTCTCAAAGTACGGTCATTTAAGTTTTCTTGTAATTTTTGAAAAGAAAGTCTTTTTTAAAGATGAGATTTTAGTATTAAGCCCGATACGATGTGTGACACATTCGATACCTTACTTCATTCAAATCTGAGCACATTTATTGACGACAAAATATGAATCCTCTATTACCATTACCTATGCAACTTGATGTCAGCTCATTTACAAATCGGGTAGTTTATCCAAATTGTTTTTCTTAAGCATATGTCGATGTTAGCATCTCTTTTTTGTAAAATCAGATGAGTCTGAGTAAGTTGAGTGGCGTTGCATCAAGATCGATGGAAATGTTTTGAATAATGCTTTAGTAAATAAAATATATCGGTCTTCAACAAGGATCGAGATATATTGAAATAATATTCATGTGTTACAGTATATATAGATGCAGAGGAAAGCTCGTCATCGAATCTCCAGTTCTCGATTGAAACTTATTAACTGATAACTCTTAATAAACAAACGAATCTTTTAAAAAATGATAATTTTCTTACACAAATTAATTTGTTTCCATGCATTAATCAATAATTGTTTATCATTTATAAATCGTTGTAGAAATATTCCTTCAAGTTTAAATCCACATTTATCAAATGCAATCATATAATCCGAATTTTCATCATCCAGTTTCATATCGATGCATTGCATCAAGTTCATATTTATAGGTTTAATTTTATTCATTTGTTCAATAATTAGTTTTTCTTTAGAGCAGTTTTGTCGTGAAATTTTTAAAACAGCTTTAGTTGACTTTTCCTGATCGTAATTACATTCAAAAACAAATGAAGAGCTACCACGTCCCAAATAATTTGAAAATGTTATTTTTTTATCGGAAAGTATATCAACAAATTTATCATTGAAACCTAGCGCTGAGTCTGATAATTTTAAATATAAGGTTAAAATCTCAAGACCAGTTAGACTGGTAACCATAGCTTGTGTTACGTATTGTATTTCATTCATTTTGTCATCATACAATACCTTGATTAAATTCGTATCTTCAAAATTTGTCAAACATCCTATGATGAATCTTCTACCGGGAGAATAACGCAGTACAGATGTTAGATAACTTGATAATTGATCAAAATCCTTATTCTTGAAACTAGTTGCTTTTAATTCAACAATTGATTTATAATAAAATGGACAACTAGAATAATCAGATAATCGTGAATCAGCAGTTGAGTTCCAAGACATATCAGGTTTTAAATTGGAAAATAGATCTCGAAAAATTCTATTGCTATATGAGCATGTTTTATGAATACAGTGAAGATTTTGTTCCTTTAAGAAACTTTCAAATAAGTGAGTTAATTCGTTTTCCTTTAAATTTTTGTTTTTGTTATAGAATTTTTGTATATTGTTGTGCAATAACTTAAAACTATAACTTTCAATTAATGTTTGCAATTCATCTTTTGATAAGCATAATATTTCATTAATAAATTCACACATATATGTTCGATTAGGAGCCGTATGACTCATGCTTGAACTAGACTTAGTAAGGATTTCACTCGGAATGTAGATTTTACTAATGAGTGATGCCATTTTGGTTCGAATGGAAATAATTTGAGATAGAGTATTTTCTTGTAAATCGTTAACTTAAACTAGAATAGTTGAAAAATGGAATTCGTAGAAAATAAATTAATAAACGCATTTTTTTTGACGATAGAAAAGATGTTTAAAAATTGCTTTCAAACCGAGTGCTGTGAATGACAATATGATTGAATCATAGTAGGTCGAACAATAGTAAAACATAATATAATTTACTTTTCGATAGATAATAAAGGGTTTCCCTCACAAACCGACCTTAATCTGTCGCACAAGAAAAGGTGGAGAATCGATCCATCCAATCAAAAGAAAAAACATCATTCTTCCTTTGTTCGAAGAGAAACATTAGAAATAGATGATCATTTTCAGCAAATAATAACGTCAGATCATGGGAAAGACTTACGTATTCTTCCTCAAATTCCTACAAATATTTGTTATTTTATTTTCTTCAATCAAACTATGTGAAAAAGATGTCTGCAACAATATATCATTCAAGTCAATCGAACGGAGGTTATTTCGCTCCACAAGCAATTAAGTACTATTGGGTGGAATGAGGCCCAATAAAAATAAAACTAGAATAAAAATATCGATAAAAAAGAGGCTGTATATCATAGATATGATCACAACAAGAACTACTTCAATATAAGAACTATCGGCATATACTTTCCCTTAAATGAAAGTATTTTAAATGTAATCAGATATTAAGGTCACGGGTTTATGAAACGATGGCTGAGGGTGTTTGTGTGTGTATTTGGTAATGAAGAAGAGTCACTCCCACTCCCTAACTCAGAAGAATTATTCAATTCTCGGATTGCGGTGGGAATACATAGTAGATTCCAGAGCTCCGCGGGATGCGGGACAATCCCGCCTAGTCCCGTCCCGGGACGGGACAAGAGATGGCGAATTGTGCGGGACGGGACGGGACTGAAATTTGAATCGTTTGTGGGACGGGACAAGATGAATTTACTACAGCGTCCCGCCAAGTTTATAAGGCACAGAGTTTTCACACATTATCTTACATGTATCGTAGTTGTGCGACAACTAATTTTTAAACAAATTGATAATAAAAGAAATCATTCACATAAAAACATGTTTTAATGTTTTTTTATGTACTCTTCTTTAAATTATTTAAATTTAAATTTAAATCAAATAGAATAAAACACAATTGTGACATTTCGACAATCGAAGTTGTCTTCTTCAGATGATGTTGTACATGAATGTATAGGTCTTCGTTTTCTTTTCTTTTATATAGTATGACAATAGGATGGAGAAAGAAGGCAAATAGTCCATATATCCTACCAGTTTCACCTTCTTGCCGTCCCACCATCATAATATAAAAGAAAATAAAAAGAATACCTATACATTCATGTACAATATCATCTGAAGAAGACAACTTCGATTGTCGAAACGTCATAATTGTGCTTTATTCTATTTATTTAAATAAAAATAAAAATAATTCAAGGAAGAGTCTATAAAAAACATTATAATATCAATGACAATATCCCTCCTAATGAACCGAGAAAAATTCACATTAAAAAAGAAAATGTAAACTAGCTACGTTTTTTCAACCGTATATCCAGAAAAAAAGAGTTGCCTACATCGCAGCTTTATCATTCCGGCTACTGGATACTGCAGGAACCGGCAGAAAAGATGCGGCAAAACAGTTGTATCCCGCAGGAAAATATGGGAAACACCGGAACACTGAAACAGTATTCAGACCAGAAAATGATCTGATTTTTCCCCGATAATTTCCGGTCAGTCCCTGCCGGAAAGAACAGAAATTGCTTGGAATATACCAAAAAAAGTATGACAATTTTCTGACCAGAATCCTGCTTCCATTTTCAGGTAATTTCCAATGTTTTCCTACGAGAACCGGCCTGTACTTCTCGATCTAGGATATGACAGAAGTAGGCGGGACGGGACTGACGCGGGACGGGACAAGGCGGCCAAGAGGCGGGACGGGACGGGACGGAACGGGACTAGAGAAATGCGGGACACTGGACGGTACGGGACACCTTGTAGGTTGTCCCGCGGAGCTCTGGTAGATTCTACGTTTGTTATAAAAAACACGAAATTCTATTGAAATTCATGCGTGGGAATGTCATTTGAATCCTACTGTAGGAATTGGGTAGAATTTCACATGAGCCTTCTAACTACGTCTATTAATGCTACCAAATACAGATTAGCAGCTATTTAAGAAAATAGGGTTCACAATCGTATTCGGTTTTAGATCCGTCTTCTGTAAACTAATTGAATTTTGCTAGTTGTTTGGGTACGATAAAATGCAATGCCATCGCATCCATTATCGCATTGATTCATCTGGGAACCCAACCCTATTTATTTTGGTTCACTGACTTTCGATGCTTGAAGACAAATAGCTACCCGTTTGAGATCATTCTAGTTTTCATGTGTGCTATGGTTTTAGTTTGAAAGCATTCTATTCTATAGTTCACATAATCCTCATTTCATCAGAAAAGAAATTCTAGTAGATTAGAGGCCGTTAACATGGTGTAACAGTGCTTGATATTTTTTCCATATCTTTTGCATCACATATTAGCTGATGATTCATATTCACTTACAGTCCATGACACAAATTCAATTTATTACTTTAAAATTTTAAGAAAAAAGGCGCATAGTGTTCTATGCACAGTATGAATTTAAAAGCATTTTAATAAATTGATACTCCCAAAACAAAACAAATAAGTAATCATACCGCACTTAAAAGGTGCGGCGAAGAGTACGATACCTATAGAAGTTCCTCCCGTGTGCCAAGAGAAAGAACCATTTTTGTTGGAGTGTAGATTTCGCCTCGTATCATAGGGGCTCTTTTAACAGACATATTCAATAAGTTATAGTCTATGTCTAGTTTATTGTCATGTGGGTTTATCAAAGTCCACACTCTTAGCGTTTTCAAAAAAAAACGAAAGAAATAGAAAAACGTTTTTGATATTGTTATAAGACTGAGATAAATTCAGAGAATAGATATTTTGTCATCTGTGAGTATCGCTACCAGTTAGACTTCAGAGAAATTGTTCTTCCGTCTCTATTGCAGTTGTGAGTACGATATCAAGAAAACGTGAATAACAATAGTTTGTAGGTTTTGCAACTAGCTGATGCTTGCTGGTGACAACATATTTACAATAAAATAAATATGAATAATCAATCGGAATCGCCACCACCAGTCAATAATGAACTTCAACTTTCTAACGTACCAGTAACTGATACAGAAGTCATTCAAATAGATGTGGAAGATCCATCATTGCCTAGAAAAACTGCAGCTGAACGTGTGGCAGAGAAATTCGCTGCAATAAACATGAGAGTAGTGACATCAGTTGCGATGAATCCTTCGAATACTGATATTTTACAAGATCTTCCTTAACGTCTCAGATATCAATTTTGTCAGCGAAACTACTTTTGCCTTTTGGTGGTATCACTCCTTATAATAGGATGTATCAAAGGAACATTCGACAAAGAATGTCCGCATTGGCTTGAGTAGATTAATAATTTCTCTTCGAAAATTGCGCTATCCTAGATGAATACTTTTCATCTCATTCGTTTCAATGAGCAGAGCAAGAACGGGTGATAGCGCATACGCACTAGGACTCATTTCCGGAATGGTGTTCGTTATGTTGGCTATGGGTTCGTGCATGATATCCTGTTTTAATTATCATCATAGAAGACGACCAACCCTTGTTGCTGCCGGATATACTCGCTATGTTACGCGCGTTGAGGGTGAACAATGGGAACGCTTTGCTAATTATTTTTAAGTACCAAGGGACGTCTGAGTCGTACGCGTGGATGGTGGTTTTGTTGAGGGCATTCTATCGGATATGATATGGCATCGTTAGAATTCATAAAAGTAGTCTTTCTTCTAAAAAGCTGTCCAATTTTTAGGTTCATCTCAATCCGAAAATTTCGATACGATAGATGCATGCAATGTTGTCCTACAAAAGAATGTAATTTCTAATTCAACTCTTCGCATTCGATTATATTGCTAAGATTTCTATTCCCTTTGAAGACAAATGTCAATCGTTTGCATGACTTAGACTACGTATCCGAACAAGCTTCTTTAACATGTTGGTGTTCATCAAGAGCACTAAATTGAATGATGATTTTTAATATTTATTAAAGCTGATAGGAATACTCATGAGTAACTATCTGAAGCTATTGTATCTCTCATGTTATATGAAAACAGATGTTTTCTCAGCAGAAACTTAAAAAAATTCTATTCCAATAATAAAGTGGCATGCCATGCCACCCTTTTCAAGGATAATTGTCTAGTCATCACAATAGGCTAAAGACTTTTGTGAAACTCACATGTTTTCGAGTAAAATATTGACTGAAAGTTTAAGAGTGAGGTTTTTTATGCTCTTCCTCCGGTATACAGACATAGTTCGTGGTTGGAGACGTCTCCATAGAGGGTTACCGATGCCCCAACAGTAGGTTACCAATACTTCCCCTAGGGAGTTGACGATGCCTCTCTCAGGGAGTTAAAGAAGCCACAACCCCCTCCCCCCCACCCCCTACATGACAGACTATAGAAATCAACATTATATTACCTTCATATATCAGAGTGTTATTGGCTGTTTATTGCAATACTTATAATAAGAAAAATGTTAAATTATGAGAAATGAACGACGAAAAATGGAACCTAACAAGCGAATAGCAACAATAAAAACGAAAAATAGGGCACCCATGAGAGAAAGACGATGTGAAAAAACACGTCATCATACGTTTTATGCATTTTCTATTAGTATTATCAAGCTATAGATATGTGATTTCCACATTTTAGCACCAACGGAGCTGCACAAAAAAAAGCTGTTTTGTTCGTCAGTATCGTAGATGAGACAATTTATGAACATGTCATGGACGTTATGGTTGCCATTACAGACGCTCAATACAACGTGGTTATGGTTACATTATTCTACGTTCAAGTGGTTTGATGATAGATGATCTTTTTTGTTGCTTCTATGACAAGTACATTGTTATCAATCTTGAAATGATAACTATTATAAGTGTAAGCAATGAAAAAAATAATGAAATTATTGTCAATAAAGTGATTCGCGTGCGGCTATGCCGTCGTGTTTATGATAGTCGGTTCTCACAGAAGCCCTTCAAAGTTGACCTTTTCTTACCAGCACAAGTTCCTGACTATGAAATACCGGGTATAATCAGGTTTATCGTGAAACTATAGACGCGATCATCTTTATCTACACATGTGGGTTAACTGACTATTCATTCAATAAAAATATACAAAGAAGTTAACTTGGGGTCAAAACATAAAATTAGCATCGTTTCCCTAATTTTCATAATTGATATTATTAAACTTATATTTTGACTATAAGATAATTTTGGGATTTTTCTCTTCATTCTAGTCGAAGGAACTCATAGAAAACATCGATTGAGGGTGTGGGTTGGTCTTCTCTTTACCCTAGCCAACAAACCTCACCTATACTGAAAAAAAATAAGGTGTCACACGAAACCTCTGAGGTTTCGTCAAGTTTGACTCTACTATATAAGTGTCCGTAGAATCATACGAAACCTATAAGAGGTTTAGCAATATCCAAGGTTTTTGTAAAATTCTTCATAGAGTTTTTAAATATAAAATTGTTTCGTCCTGATGATTTTGAAATTTGCGTTGTCCCTGAAGTTTGGCCAAAAACCATTTTGAGTTTCGTATACAAAACGTTTTGTAAATATGCTTCGTGTAGCATCAGGGTTACGAAGTTACCAATACAAATTCATTACATTTCTAAGTAGTTAGTAACTTTTCTGTTACCAGCTACATGTTTACGGTAACGGGCCACTACGAGTTACTGGGTAACGGAGTAACGGGTTGAACCACTCCTCTAATAAGTATTTAAATAGTTTTTAAGAAAAACTACGAAATTCTATAAAGTTCGACCAAAGTATATCAGGCTCAGGGAATCCATTTGTGAAACCCCTATTTTCACGATTTTCATTTCAAATTTTCCGAGAAAAATATTTTGCACTACAGAAATTTAAAGTGTTTCATTGAAATTTTTTTTCTCACGAAACCTGCTTCCGCATTCGGAGGTAGATTTTTTAAAAAGAAGAGTAAAAGTAAAAATAATGAAAATTGCTGTATCAGATTCAGATTTCCTGAGCCCGACTTGCTTTACTCAAACTTTTTAGAATTTCTTTTTTCTTTCATGAAAACCTACTTTGCTGATAATATGAGGAGTCATTAATTCTGTCGCTCCGATACCGTCACCGGATAACGGTATTACCCGTTACTTGATGAAATACTCCATTTCTAGTTAGATCAGTTGTCAGATGAGCAGATAATAATGGTAAGTTCGATTCTAAAACTTAAAATAGGATCAAATTTTTTTTTCTATTCCAATTAAACATCCCATATCGATCGCTTCGCCCACCGAAGCCTGGAGGAACTAGTAGAAAAAATGCCTCAAATTGTGGTATTCTGTAAGAATGCACATGGCGTTGGTGGAACATGGAAGTAGTCCGCTGGTGGATAACTTTCCTGGTTTTTTCTAGTGCGTTTCGAGTAAGTTGTCGTGTCTTTCCTTAAGAAGCGGCACAATTCATGGGAAAAAAATTGGGGAAGTTAGTCGTCGAAATATTGCTTCCATGTTCCAGTGATATCATGTGTTTCTCTATAGGATTCAGTGATTCGCTCTTACTTTTCTGCCGGTTTTCACAGGACCCGGTACTTTTTATAGAGAGTGAGAGGTTCTAGCATTGAATGCTGGTAGAAAAATACTTCCGCAATGCAGCATAGCATTCCGCGAAGCTTCCATTCAATGTTGAATTGTGAATTGTAAAGAACTCCAAGTTCGAAAGGCTCGCTACCAGCTATTAAAAATTAAAAGTTTTTACGAAACCTCAAAAGATTTCGATTTCGTTGCAAAAATCGGAACCTTGTTGGGTTTCGTGTGGCACCTTTTTTCTTTCAGCGTATACACCCATACAAACACCAACAGAAATCAGTTACTTTTATCGTTTATGTAAAACAAAAAACGGGGTGTCTGTCTGATATTGAGAGTTCCCGAATTTATACTTGACAGGTGAAAATGTTATTTTTTGAAGAACTGATCATTTTCACGATGAATAAGAAATGGTGACCGACATTCAAAAACAATACAATGCTCTTAACACTTTAATGCACTTTTAGGACTTTTTTCTACTTGGATAGTGACATATTTCAGATGACTTTTGTATCTAGATGCCTGTCATAATGCATGAAATCATTGCTAAGCCCTCATTAAAAAATAATATTTCGTGTTAGATGAATATCAGAATGTGAACACCTACATGGATTTCCATGTTTTTCAGTTCTCCTGAGATTGAATTTAGTCCTAAACTGCCAGAACAATATATACGGGCTATTCTAGTCTGTAACTGACAATACCGGGCTTGCTATTACTGGGATGTATCTTGAGGTAGGTGACGCCATTTCGTTCTCGTTCTTTGTAGATAAATTTTGGAATCTAATCATGTTATCAGCATATGCAAGTTACCCAAATGCTGTTGTGAAAGATCGACCCACCGATGTTCAATGGAGGCATGATTTACCTAACTATGGAAAGCCAAGGTTTTCTTTTGTAAACAAAAGACGACGAACCATAGGCCTGATTCTCTTGAAGCAAACATCCAGAATCTTGTTAAAAATTGTGGAAAAGCTAACAGCCATCAAACATTTTTGTCCTCTCAAGAGAATCTTTAGAAGTAAGCCACAAATTAGATCCACGCCAATGAAGTACATCAAACTTGGATAACTACTATTTTTCTTGCAATGGTGAACAAAAGCATACGGGTTGGGATATAGTCAAGATAGGCACATACAATGCTTTGCTGGGCGAAACAATGTACTACAGTTCTTCGTTGATTTCGCTTGAAGATTCTCGTTCAGCGTTCAAAAGAACGTTCGGTGGTGGATTTTCTTGAGAAGAACTTGAAATCTTTTCTGATCCACCAAATGTTACATTTACATGGCGCCATTTCGGGACAATGACTAACGAATATTGTTGCCCTGTGGTATCCGGTGTCGTCTATAATGCAGAAGCAACTAATAAGATAATCGAGCTCTTCGACATGTGCAAAGCTACAGTTAACGACAAACTACAAATTCAAGATCTCCAAATCTTCTAAGATTCGATACAAATGTTTGTTCAACTCACTGCTAAGTGTCCATACTTTGACTTTGCCAGACCTAAGACGGCTCCATCACAAACATCGAGCAATGCTGAAACAGATTCTGGAACTGGTTAATCAGCCACCTTTCTAAAACTGTCATTGATCTATCTTGCTTAATGTTCAGGGTGTGTGTCTTCTTCACATCCGCATAGACACACACCCACACTGAAAAAAAATAAGGTGTCACACGAAACCTCCGAGGTTTCGTCAAGTTTTACTATACTATATAAGTGTCCGTAGGATCATACGAAACC
>OENT01001498.1:7067-42057 GCA_900239685.1 Rotaria macrura
GGCACACGGTCAGATCCTTTAAAGGTTCCGTATATTTTTTTTTATTCTTGTTTTTGAACTTTCAACACATTTGCAGCTTTTTTTTCATCTACCGAACCTTTTTGGGGGATTCGGTAAAGTGCTTATTTTTTTAGAGTGAGGGGGGGGGGTATGTCAATGAGTATCTAATATTCAGCTATATGCTCGATAGGTTTGCATGGAATTCCAGAGTATCCGAACTTTTCCGACTACCCGAACAACTGTCGGAAATCATCGGATCCATTCTCCGACAACTTCCTATCGGAATCCAATACCAAAGAATCCCATTATTTCAGACAAGCTCCTGTCGGATAGATTATTTGGGGGTCCACAGTAGGATCCGACAGGATCTCAATCTCGGATTGTTCGACCTGGGAAATTATTGTATTGAAAAATGTATCCGAATTCCAACTAATCTGAAGAACTGTATTCATACATCCGCTTAAGATCATTGCTCAAAAAGAAAAATAATGAGAAATAATTGAACACATTAAAAACCGTTAACACGAATAAACGTTAAAACACACGAAAGATAATACGTGTTTAATTACCCAGATCGATCAAAACGGACCACCGTAAACAGCCGTAACAGTATCGTAAACGATCGTATTCCACGGTTAAATGACCGTTTTAAGCTGTATTATGGTGTTTTAACATGGCCCGTATTACGGCCGTACACGGACACCGTAAAACCTTCGTAAAGACAGCGTAATACTATCGTATTTTGTGGAACATACGACCGTATTACTGACGATGTTAAAATGGGATAATACGAAGCCGTCACGGGTCGTATTTTCACCGTATACGACCGTTTACGGATCGTTCTGTTCGACGTGGGTACTTCTAGAAAGATACGCATTAAAATGCGTTTTTTTCACAGATATTTTTACCTTATCACACGTTTGAACGGTTAAAAACTCTTGAATATTGTAAGAAAATACGGGTAAAACGCATAAATTCACAAAGATCTTATGCAGTTTAATGCGTTTGGAAAGTATAACGTGTAAAAACGCGTCTGAATATCGTAAAAGCCGCGTTTTTACGCTGATGCACCGTTTTTACGCTTATAACGCGTTTTTTTAATAATTTTGTCTGAATAAGGTGACCGTAACCAAAAACGAGTGGTCACGCTGATGTCTAATGATGATACAGACAACGATCACTAATAGTCGGGAGAGTTTGAGCAACGAATACTTATCTCGATGAAATAAAAAGAGTACTTTCTGAAAAGCTTCGATAGAAAAATAAGAATCTTCAAAAAAAATTAAATTCCCACGTCAATTAATCTTTTTCTGTGTGTGTGTGTGTGTGAAAAAGAGATCGTCATCGTGAAAGATAGATCATGTTTGATCATTGTTGTTCTAGAAGAAAATGTTATTCTTAGTATAATCATTATATGTGTTTAGTCAACATGATGATCGTTTTAACATGATCATCAGATTTAGGACGACGAAAAAAAATCAGTTTTCTTATTAGGAAAATTGTTTGATTCGATTTTCTTAATTGAATTCATTCGATAATTGATATTTCATGAGAATGATTTCATAAGGGGGATAAAATAGAATTATTTATATTAGTAGAATCCAGTCGGAGAAGTCTTTCTCGAACAGTTCAACAATGAAGGTATAGTCGATATATTTTCTCGAACAGTTATCGAAAATTCATCATCGCTATTATTCACTGAGCTGTAAATCAATCTTTCAGGGTGCGAATTAATCACTTGAGTTCGTTTTCATTCAATTAACACGTTACAGATAAAGCCGAACAGCTTGATAAAGCTGGAGATAAGTAAATCGCTCATTCGTTTTTATCTTATCTATTGTTCTATGGAATTCATTTCATTGCTGGACTTTTTTGAAAGTCAATTAGATAAACAAATTTATAGGGCGAAGACCTTCCAAGAAATAAGAAAGATCGTCTGCACCGAGATTAAGTCAGACATTGAATAGAGATATGAAAGTATAAACAAACTGACAATATTTCATAGAAACATTTTCATTCTATTCGATATGAATTAAATCTTTGATTTCATCTATGAAAATTTTACCTTCGAAGTAGATTTGAATGTGATCAGAATTTTCCTATTTTCGTTGTCATTAGAAAATCAAGAAGTCTCGATCTTAGAATCTATGCTGTTCAATGATCGATCTCGAACGAATCGGAATTAAAAATAATGATTCTACAAGAATAACGTCGGATCGTCTCTTCTCAGTTGATTTGTTGGTGCAGAGAATTCGTCTGAACATAATTATGTGGCGTCAACGAGCAACATGGACGATGTTTTTTTTCGTGGGTAATTCGAGCGTAGTCTTATTGAATTGATTATCTGTCGAGTGTTGATTGATCAACTAGATTGTTTGTCTTAATAAGACACAAATAGGACAAAAATGTCTCGGTTTTAGATTAAACTTATTTTTCGAGAAACGATGTTGAACTCGACGAGAGATCTTTGAAGAAGTTGATCTTGTTTAGTACAACGTGCATTTGATATTCTCTTCAATAGCAATGCCGAAGACAGTTTAAATATGCGAGAGAAAGGCAACCGACTTCATTCTAGAAATAAGATTTCAAGTGACACATGTTGAAACACGATGAAAAGTCAAAATAGATTCAACTATTTATATGAAAGAAAATTTCTGGAAGAAACTTCTCGTTTGTGTCTCGTATTAATTAGTCAGTTACTGTCGTTGAATATGTGCTCTTCGTTTCCATGTCGACTGAAACTAATTTCAAATAAAATAACATTTGGAACTTCTTTTGTTTCGACTTTGATCTCACCTGGAAGATTTTAGAGTGACGAGAAACTTGTTCTCATCAATGTAGCTGCGTTTCTTTTGTTATGCTTCGACTTCGCAAAACTTTCGTTTCGGCCAAAATCAAACTATCGTCACCTCCAATTTCGCTCTTGATAAGCAGAACAGGTTTGTTTAATATGTAGACAACAGTTTTCTTTCATTATCAACATAGAAAACCGTTGATATAAACCGAAATCAAGTCCTTCGGAATTATGCTTAGTATACATATTCTATCGTCCTTATTCGATCTATCATCGATTTCTATTTCGACATTCATTTTTACACCATTATCGAATAACTATTGGCCAGTTCTTTTCATACTTCAGTTAAACAACGAAAAAATCACCGAGAAACTTTCAACATCATCTTGCTTTCAGATAAAAACTAATTAACTATAAATTATTTAGGAGTCATTTTTATGTATTAATAATAAAACATCGGCGAATGTTAAAATGATCTTTTCTCAGTTAAAACGAAGAAAAGAAAATCCATAGGTGAAATTACATATCATTCGAAAAGTAATTTAAACTTATCTTTGAAGAATAGATGTCGACAAGCAATAGATGAGTGCATATCGACACACGAGCCTATTTCTATCTCTGACAACGAAACAACATCCTTCATAACCGTAGATCTTAGACTAAGATTAAAATTCTGCCCTCTTTTACTTTTAATTATATTGCAAAGCAAATTTCTCAACTCGGCGAGGATTGACGGGGTTTCACTCAATCGGAATTGTTAAGTATCATTGAAATGAAATCGAATGAAATCGAGGGATGTACTCAACAAGTAGCCTGGCATAGATTGGTAATTGAATTGAAGCCTATTTGTATCTAACTGTTCAATTGGCGTTCGATGATGAGAGTGGAAGAAAGCAGCGTCGAACATGGATTTATTCTCTTGTGGAGGTCATCTCAGTTTTAGCCGATTCCAAGCAGAGAATAATTCGAAGACGCGACATCTCCAACGAATATTTATCCACGAGAAAATCGAAATCGATCATCTACGGCGAATCGTCGTTCCGAGCGATGAGAAATATTTCGAGATATTTATTTAAAAACAAATGCGTTTTAAGAATGCGCATCGAACATGTTAATACGAGCTCAAAGAATTAATCGAGTCTTTAATGTTAATGAGAAATCTTAGCTCTGAACAAAAGTTCACGTAGAAATCTAATCATATATCGCTCGTCAACGATTCGCTTCTCTACAGAAAACAAGGAGAGCATCGACGATAGGTTTATAGCCAAGCAGCCCGATTTTCCATTCGACTTCGTCAATCCACTTTTATTCTAAGCAAACGTCGTTCTAGAAGATTTCAAATATCTTTTCACGATTTGTTTTAAACCGAAAGCGAAACAAAGCTCTCATTCGACACTGTCATACTTCCAAATCACGTTTCCGATTCTTCGACTTAGAGCAGTTGGCTGTTCTCGTTTTCCGACGTTCATCAATCGAATGCATTTGCTTCTAAGACTAAGCACTTGCCACTGTGAATCTCGGCACGGCTACATCGTTCACTCAAAATCGTTGACGAACGTTTTTCCCTCGATGTTAGTTAGGAAAGAAGAACAAAAACAATCGAATTCCATTGAGAAAAAAACTCGTGTTTTCGATCTTGTTTTTTTTGCACGAGTGTCGAAATAAAAGTCGAAACGTTCATCGGATATGCTTGTCTGTACTCGGAATCAAATGAGTTTTTCTATTATCAATCAACTAAGATTTGTCCGCCGGATAAATTTCTTGAGGAAATCATTAGAAAACATCTGTTATGTTTCACATGTCGACAAGTAAACATCGTCTTCTCTCTTCATCTTAATTAACATTTACACAGTTAACCGGGAAGATATTTTTCCGTCAAGCCTTTTACTGCGACGCCTATTTCAAGAATATAAACACTTTTCATTCTCTCGTATTTCCTATCGAATTGGAAACTAGTCGAAAACGAATCCCAGTCGTCGGTAACGATACCCGCCGGTTGAACTTCGACGCGCTCCTCCCTCTCAACTAGCTCCCTTACGATGATTAAAACACGTTGACCAACTTCTCTCTTGACTAGACGTGTAAATATGCCTTTTTCATAAGCCATCGTTTCAATAAACAGAAGCTCAACGTTCGAATGATTTCATAACATATAAGTTAGATCCGAAGGCAAAACTTGAACTTTTTAAGAGTAGATATTCGTGTTTCGTTCTCATCTCATCTCTCAAAATCGTCTTCGGTTAGGTCGCTGACATGAGATGGAAACACAGGTTGATTTTGCATATGGACAGGAGAAAGATTCATTGACAAGATCGTAAACTCCGTATGAATTCAAAAGAAATCATCTTTTATTCTCTTTTGCTTGCTCGAACCGACCGGTCTATCAATCGAATTTGAACATGAATCCATTTATATTGATCGACCGAACGCTCTTTCTTTCTCGAGTCGATAGGCGCCGAGTTCAATCAACAAAGAAGAGAATTTCTTCTTTTCTATTCAAACATATTATTATGATTATGTCAGCAGATGTCGATGCGGCGGGAAACAATTATCGAAATAAAGTGTTAACCTTCGCAGATGAGAGAGACGGAGAGAGAATGAGAAAGAGTTTCCTTGTTTTTTATGGATATTTAGTTTTCTCCACTAGTCGACTCAATGTAGACATGAATCAATGTAAATCGTTATCGTCAACAGAATATGAAGAGGATTTATGGTTATGGTCTACTTGACAATCTCGCAAGGTCCTTCGAACAAGGAAACAAAATCGAATATCGTTTATTCGATTAACATAACCAGCCGATGGATTCTAATCATTGCTAATAAGAATCTATTTCGATATTCTCTAATTCAAACCACCAAACATAAAGCATGAGCAGACGATTTATTTTCTTCGTTGTTCTAGTTGTTCGCTGGATCCCGTCCATTATTTGTTTTCGTCGGCATTTATCATCTTCTCTCCCGGTTGACTTGGTTGCTTGTCATGTTAAATAGAATTATCTACTTCACTTATTCTTGTTCATTCCATTTCAGATGAACAACATGGAAACAAACGTGTTGACACGCGCTTCCACATGAATTGAGATCGTCTTTTCAATAATCATTGCATTCAATCGACGTCGTCCGACGAACTTAACCGAATCTCTTTCTTCGATCTGTTCGACTCTCGAAAACTGCTCCACCGATTCAACGACAACCAACGACGAGCTTTCTTCGAAGACGAGACATCATCGGACTGCGAACAGCATCTCTCTTTTCATCTTATACAGATCGAATACATCTTGTGAAATAATTTTATCATATTCGACGAATATTGATTTCACGAAAAGATTCTTCTCCGTGTCGAACACGTCGGGAGTCAACATTCGGCATTGATTATCGTCGACGATGGACTCGTGCAACAGTGCCTATCGTCTATTGCTTTTAGTCATCGTTTCTAAGACGTTCGAGATCGGATATCAATAAACTAACATCGGTGACAAGAGAAGAATAACGAGAATATTCACTGCAATGAACAAGTCCGATTACGAATCGCCTCTTTGAAAAGGCCGACGACAATGATCGATAGTCAGGCGCCTCTGTTCCAACATCAACATGAATGAATTTTAAACGATTAAGTTCATCTGAGACGATAAACAATAAGAAATATAAATACGATTGTCGATTGTCGAGAAATCAGCCTTGTGATAACATGGTTATCGTTGTCATTTACTCGTTTCTGATCTCACATTACATAACGAGAGAGACTTTTCCATAAAGAAACAGTCAATTGTAGACAAACATTGGCAAACAAAAGAAACAAGATTTATTCAACTAATCATCTCACCGAGAATATATTCATCAGTCATCGACTCAAATAACTCATCAGTCAATCTGTCCTTCTTCTTACGACATACTTTATAACTCGCTTCAACTAGTATTTACTCACGTTCTACACCGTATCAGGTTTGTTAAATAAGAACATCGACTGTTTCAACGGGGAACCAACTCTATTCATGTTCAGCTTTTTCATTCGCTTTATTTGATTTTCTTCGAGTAAAACACTGTGACGAGAATGCGTCCAAACATTGAATGAATCTCGCGATGAATCGTTTCCGCATGGGAGAGATCTGATGAGTTCATTGATTGTCGAATGCTATCCAGAACCGTTGTCAAGTCTGCCTCTAATCGCAAATGACGTTCACTGCGTTTCCATCCTTCGAGTGAACCATAAGGTCATTGATCCATTCGCGTTGTGAAGTCTCCAAATCGATTAGTCAGTTCTTCATTTCACTTCCTAAATCGATCACTGACTCAGACCGACCGTTATCCTAGTTGTCTACACGAATGCCTATTGAAATCGTTTTCATCGAAAATCATCGCAAATAAAAAACAGCTTATAAATCTCATTATTTCATGAAACGAAACCGTTGAAACAATAATTTCCGAACGTAATTAAGATCTCATCTCATTGCTCAATACAGTGATTCGAACAAGACGAATATCGATCTTATTCAGAGTTTGTCGATGCACCCCCCCCCGCCATTTAACTGTGCTCTCTCTCTCTCTCTATCATCGATGTTTTTCATCGGATCGGATCAAATCAGTACGGCACGATATCATCGGTTTCTTGCTTTGTCTTACTCGACAAAAGAGCTAACATTGAATTCCATCGAGTTTCGAATAATAATTATGTTTACGAAGAATAATTGGTCCTCGACAGTTTCTTCAAGAGGAAACAAAGGAGAACGAGCGATTTCTTCTTCTGCTTGTTGACGATCGAAATGAAATACAAGGGAAAACGAATTTGAACCAAAGCTAGCTCATGTCGAACTCACTTTCTCTTAATAAGCTTCAACGAGTTAGATCGAATTCACTAATGAGATATGAGAACAGGAACGAATTCCATCCATTAAACAGCCTAGTATAACAATTTGTTTAACTGAATCGTGGTTCTCGACTGAGAATTCTGTCGACGTTTCTCGGATGGATTTGAAGAGAACTCCATCGACCGAATATCTTCAACTATTCAATGACAACCAGAAGAGATCTACGCTTGACAAACGAAACAATGTTCAAATTGTTTTGTTCGCCGTTAGATTTATTTCAGCGAAACGAACCGTTCGACTAATACATACGTATTTGTTGACGAACAATTTTCGATCGTTGCTCATTTTCTCTTGATGAGAACCAACAGAGGATCATTGATAAAAACACAGATCGAGATTCCTCTTTTTCACTCACGTTCTCGTCGCCAGTTAGACCAGACGGCTGTGTCTCTCTCCCTTGCGAAACTAAGATTCGCCTTTGTCGATCAAGTTTAGCCTTTCATTAACCGTGTTCCCGTCACGTTATATAGAAAGGGCAATCTCGTTCCAACACACGAATGTTAACACTCAAATGAAAAGAATTTCTTGCCAGGGAAAATAAAAAGAATCACAAGACGTTGTTTTCTTGTGAGCTGTCGATTGAGGATCGAGTATCGAGAAAGACAACTGCAAATAAAAGCACGCACGACAATTAGATGCGTTTCGACATTCGAGCTAACTCACAGAGAACGAGCGAGAGACGGAGAACAACAAACTCAACGTTCATTCGTCGATTTTCATTCGAGCTTCGACGTAATCGGCCAAAAGATTTCCTGTTCGATAAATCATTTTTTACATGGCCTTCTCAACTTTGCCCTGGCAAGTCATTGGAAGAGACAACAGCTGGCCTACTTCATGATTACCGATTGACATCCGCTTTTTCATCCTTTTTCTTTTCAGACGAAAAACTAAAGGAAACATTTTGAGCACTATTCCTTTACATTCTCCTCACTTTCCTCTCGGTCTAGCACGAGAATTGGTTTATCATTAGCCTCTAATCAATGCACGTGCAAATACCAACGGCACGCTGTGCATTTTGCTCAATTCTATTCGTCGACATAGTGTTCGATCATGACTTTGACTTCTACTATCGCATTACTAACAAAATAAAGTTCATTTCATTTCAATCAACGAAATCGTTCTCGGACGATTCTGAAATTTCGGTCGTCAATCTCGAATCGAGATTTGAAGATAGCGACTCGAACTGCTAATATTGACATAGATTAATTCATTTAATTATTAGGAATGAATAAGTTACATTTTTTAATAGAATGAACTGGAGGAGAAAGACGTTGCCACAGCTAGTTGAATAAGCCGAGTTCTCCTCTTTTCCTTTTCTCTAATCAACCCGATAATGATCAATCGTCAAGCCAAATCAACAAATCGACACAACACACTTGGCTTTCTTCTTCTCACTTATTTCTTGTTTGATTAGCGACTCGCGACAACTCTCCTCTGCCTCTCATTCATCAATGTAATCTCTTTATTTCAAATCCGTTTATCAATCAACATCATTAAATCGCATTTTCACATTTTATCTCTCCTCTATTCAGCAAGGCAAAGACCTTTATCCAGTTGAAATAGAACGAATAACGCCATCGTAACTCATTTAGACATATCGATTAACATGGATTGATCAGAAGCTATTCCAGCGATTATCTTCCATTTATAATAACTATTCTCCAATAGGATTAACTAGAGAGAGGAAGAGGAAAAGACAGAGACAGAGACAGAGACAGACGAAGATGCACACACAGATGATTCGGTCCTGTTCTCTTGTTGGACCAACTCGAGTCTTTTCCTGTTAATTCATGTGAAAACATTAGTTAAATGTAAACGACTTTGTTGTGAAGACGAGAACAGACATTTGTTTACAATCATGGTTGATTGCGCTCGATCTCTCGTTTCTGTATTCTCTGCGTTCGAATATAGTTAAACATGTTTGCTCATCTTAATCACAGGTGCTGAAACAACAAACTATCCCCAATCGATTTCTGTCCTCTTATCGAAACAATTTGCCGAGCAAAGGTCACACCGATTCAATGTTTCATTGATTAGTCGACTATGGTAACGATTGACGGTTCCATGAGAGAGAAAGACTCGGCATTTTCCTTGGGGAACGATAGAAAGTTTTTCTCGAGCAGTTTTATTCGAATTTCGAGACTAACCGTTTATGAATATAAACGGAAAGATTGATTTTCTGAGTTAGTTACTTGCAAGAGTTATCTCTGCTAATCGGCAAGCGAAATCGTTTTAAGCATGTTACATAATTGCTTGAT
Organism: Rotaria macrura; assembly: GCA_900239685.1. Taxonomy (NCBI): domain Eukaryota; kingdom Metazoa; phylum Rotifera; class Eurotatoria; order Philodinida; family Philodinidae; genus Rotaria; species Rotaria macrura. The sequence goes on from OENT01001498.1 coordinate 16,985, forward strand.
CAACGTTAGATATTTCCCTCGGATCGGTAACTATCCAGTCGTCTTAAACTAACTTGCTTCTGTTTTAGATGTTTTAACGATTCGAAATCGAAATGGTCGATGAGATATTATTGAACTCTAGTGGAGCAGAAAATTCGTCCTCGTCGTTGAATCTTAGTGGTATCGAAATTCTCAACAACCACGAACAATATCTTATCGATGCATTCAACAGTTACATACAGATCGGTGTTGGAACGCTTCTCTTTCTGTTTGGTCTCACGTTTAATTGTTTGAGTTTAATATATCTTTATGTTTCACGTTCGTTTCGACACACCACATTTCGCCTTTACTTCTCCATCATTTCAATACTCGACACAATTCGTCTCTTCGAATTTCTTCTATTTATTTTGTTCGATAAAGCCTATCTCAATGTCACTTTGTCTTTGTGTCGCTCAATATTCTTCACCATCATGTTCACTGGACAGGTAAAATATATTCATCGACATTTTCATTCGTTCACATTCATTTGTTTCTCAATGTACGAACTAAGGCGGTTCGTTTTATCTCAACTAGATCGACATTGACCTCGACCTTCCTGAACGAACGTTTGCTTAACAAACAAAGTTCGATTGAGAATCGACTCTCGACTTATACGAGTCGTTCCATAGATTCAAATATCGATTTGGGAGAGTTGTTCTTGTTTAGCATCGTTCGGTGTTATCGATGGAAATTTAAAAACATGAACGTGAACGTTAGATAAGGGGTCGAGCGGCTTTACGGAAGCCAGGCTGAGTGTTGTGTTAGCTTGTTTGAATAAGAGATCGGCTCGGTTTGTTTCTCATTGAGACTGGATTTCAGTCGAGATTTATTTAAACGATGAGCAAAAAACCATAACTCATTAAATTGACCCGTTCTTTCGTTAATTGATGAAAAAGTTGAAACAACTTTAGTTCAAACATCCATCGAGAAAGTGACAGATTCTATTGCTACTCAAGTTTCATGATTAATATGTGCCATCGATGAATACGGAAGGAATGACGAGAAGGTGTTTGCAAAGGCTTTCAATTCAATCGATTAAGTGAAATCTGGAATGCATGAAGCAATATGTTCGATTTACTATCGATACAAGACTTCGATGAATTCGATTGAACGAGTGTTGCTCTTCGAAAGTCGACACTGACCGACGTAGAAATCGTCTGTCGATTTTAATTCAATCTTATGAGGAAACGAACGTATTTAAAATGATCTATTTATGTTCTAGTCAAGCATTTGGTTAACAGTTGGATTATCGGTTGAGAAGTTGATCATTATATTATTTCCAATAAAAGGTCGTTTAGTATTCACAATGACAATATCGAAACTCGTACTTTCAATGATAATAACCGTCGTCTTATTGATGAATATAATCTATATACTACCGAATTTTTTTCTCCATTCATATTCGAATCTTTCTATTCACACGTACATGTGTGTTTGGCAAAATCACCATCAATCGTCGATTGTCAACACCGACCAATGGAAAAAACATTATTTTACGTTTAATACGATTTTTTTTCATTCGATTATTCCGTCGAGTCTCCTGCTGATGCTCAATTTAGGCATTTTGTGTAGTTTATCGAAACAGAAGACCGTTCTCACGAAAATGTGTTCGATCGACACAAAGAATATGATAAAGCGCGAGAAACAATTCAAGGAAAAAACGATTCAACTCGTCCTTTCATCGTTCTTCCTCGTCATAACGATCTCGCCGCGATACATATTAACAATGATCAATGCATTTGCCAACAATTTCAAAACAACGCCTTTTATGCCTTTATACATCTACGTTAATCTTAATACGATTTTCAGAGTTCTGGAAATGTCAAACTATTCATTGAACATTAGTTTAGCCATAATCAGGTAATCCTCTATATTGATCGCATTCGATAGATGTCGCGTTTGCTGTGTTTGTATTTTTCCTCATTGTCTTTTTCTCTTATTGATTCTGTTTTTAATGTTTTCAAGTGGCCGAACATCACGAGGCGAAATTCGTAAACTAATTCAAGAAAGCCTATTTCGAAGGTTCAAACCAGTTCAAATTGACGACAGTGAGTCGAGATCAACAAAACAGAGACATCTGCCCGACGACGATAATCGAGAGCGAAAGAAAGTGTTTCAAATCGATGAAAATCAACATGAATCGACATTGAAAAGCCGATCGTCAAGTTCGTTTCACAAAACGCGATCAAATCATTCGCCGAACAAAAATCGACGTCGAACTTCGTCTTCATGTTTAACTTGTTGTACTTTCCGAATCGATCTATCTGATAAACAACGTTCGACATTCAACTGGAAAATGTCATCGAGAAAACCTCCGATGAATCGGTCAACATCAAACAGATATCCTCATTGCTCATTGTCGAGAGAAGTTTCATCGCCTCCTCGTCACTTTCCTTCTCCTTCTCATTCACCGTCTCCTTCGCCAATACTTATTCCCAAATCATTGTTAACTAAACACTCGTGCGGAGCAACGGACAGATTCTATGAAGAGCAGCGCTCACCTTACTATCAAGCTGATTATCCGCGTCGAACTCTGACCCATGTTAATCAACATCGGGCAAAAGAAAGAGACTCGCCGGCAACGTCTGAGACTCGAGTGAGCCATTCACCAGCATTGTCGAAAACGAAATATTCGCCGATTCGCCACATTTCATCGACCGAGATTCTTAATTTCGATTCGGATAAATTCTCAAATCTAAATGGGAAAACTTCATTTATAATCGAGAAATCAGATCAAGATATCGACTCAAGTGGCCTATCGACTGACAAAGCAACTCAACCTTTTCAACCGTTACTACCGGCTTACATCATTGAAACATGTTAAGTTTTTTTCACCAGTTTTTGCCTTTGTTTTCATTTCGATCGTAATGTCACTTTGAATAAAGATTTAAACCTATTTTAATAAATAATTTAAGTTTGCTGTTTGTCTCTTCTTTATCGACGTTGATCGATAGCAGTCTTCTTCCTTTTTTTTATTTTCGCCTTTTATTGATCGCGATTTCACGTCGAACGATAAAGTGCGAGAAAACATAAAAACCATTCTTTTTTGCGCCCTTTACATCAATCCGAACAGTCAATGTTGTTACTCAATTACAATTTCTTATGTTTACTTTTCTATAATTGATTTCCTTAAACATTTATCTAGCAACCGGTTCAATCTTTCGACCTGTCACAGTCTTGCCTGTTTTCACTACGGCCGACTATCAGTCTCGTCTTCACCATTCAATGCGTAACCCTTTCATTTATACTGATATGTAAAAACGTCACTCAATATCTAGCCAGCCGGTTTAGCACATGTAAAAATGATTGGTCAGCATAAAGTTCGTTGGATTTCATTCGAGCTAAGTAGTTTGATCAAAAGAAGTCATCATGAAGAAGTTAGGTTAGCATCTTACGAAGCGAGATTTGAGTCGAACTTTTCAATTTAAGTTATTCCGCATGCTTATGAAGTTCTTGAGAATGCCTCTAAGACTGTGTCGTAACGACTCCTAATTAGAAGTGTGTGCTATTGAAACAGGAGAAAGTAAAATAATTCATTCATTGTAGATGAATCTTATTTTCATAAGCAGGTTTTCTAAGAGTTCCTTAGACTTTATCTTTGCAGTCATCATTTTAAAACCTCGATTTGATTTTTATTTAGGGTGGTTCCATTTCGGGTAGCTATTTTACAGGCACGCATGAAATTCTTTTCGAGTGTTAGCATAGAAATAATTTTAGTCTATATTCATTAAACTGCGATTGTCGCTTCACAATATGCAACGCAAACAGGTTTCTCGATAGACTTTTGCCTCAGCTATTTAACTGAACATCACAAGAAATTGACTGAGGAAATCGGTTGACGATGAGCCCCATTGCTTTGCTTGGGTGTATGTTCTTCGTTCTGAATTCGTATGAAATGCCGACCGTGTCTCGGTTATTCAATGCTTCTTGTTATTTCATTCTTTCGAGAAAGATTCTTTCCCACCTCGCTCGCTTTGCCGTCGGGCTTGAGTGTGAATGGAAAACATCTGGCTCGATTCAATTTGAGCATCAACGGTGTCTACCTTGTTTCTTTCGAGGATTGCCAACCGTCAAGGTCTCAAATGGGGCACAGTAAGTTCGAAACGGGGTACATGCATGAGCTACGCATTTTACTTCTCTTACACCGCTCATCGATGAAGGAACTCAAGTTCAATAAGTATGTTCGACGTGGAAAGAGTGTTCTCACATTTTCTCTTTACTGTAAAGCCTAGATTTCAAATTATTATCTTTATTTTCAAACAAAAGCGTTCACAGTAAACTTTCATTTTGACATCGATACATCCATTCAATCCAATCATCATTTGTCAAAATAGGCGTTGAAAAGCAACCGCATTTCCTCTCCCTTTCAATTGCTGCTAAACGCTTATGGTTTTCATGTCCAAGATGACGATCGATCAAATATTTTCCTCCATTAACGATCAAGAAATTTGATTTACAAATACAACAACGGGCGAATGGTGAATCGCTTCGATACTTGCAAAATTGACGCGTACTTCGAGATATTTATCCGTTCTCTATCAAATTTGCAACATCTTTTAGCTTTGAAGAAGAATTCGTTTGCTTGTCTGGTGCACTGGAAGACAAAAGAGAGATTGGGTTTGAAGTTTTTGATACTGTTGCTGTTCCACATTCAATTTCAGTCGAGCTTTTCTTTTCTTCAATGATTTCGACACCCAACTGAATGGAGCTGTGCATGTTCATTGCTTCAATGATCAGAATCTTTAATCATTGCCGATGTTTGGAAATCGTTAGCTAGAAAAGAAGAATTGTTGCAACGAAACGATCAAGTCAGCTAAAAGCTGGACCACAATTGCTAGATTGAAAGCATAAAAGAGAAAACAAGGCTTATCCAATAACGACCTCCTCGATTGTTTATCAGTTAGTCAATATAATTGATGTTTGGCACCTCTATCAATAACACAAAATATCTGAGAAAGCGACAGAAATGTTCAGAAATTTTAACCAAAATATCGATCATAGATTTCGTGACACTGAAAAGTGAAGACGGGGTACAAAACAGCAAACCTCAGCGGTAAAAATTTTTTCTGGGTACGACAGGACCAAATGGGGTGCTGCAGATCCCAAGTCGGGTACAGTTGGCTACCCTGTTTCTTACTCACATCTACTTCTAATGAAAATCTTAAACAGATGTCGTTCGTTTCATTCGTCATTGTTCACATAACTCTCGCTCGTGAACAAAAAGAAAGGTTCACTTATTCCCTCGAGTCTCAATCGATCGTCTTCCATTTCGAACTTCGCGTCGATTCAACCAAAGAGTTTCGTTGAGCATCAGCGAAAATTTTCAACTGAACGACGTGTTAAAATAGAAAAGTTTTGGTCAAAACTTTTCGTCGAACTCTTAAACGAGTGCGGCGACGAGTAACTTTAATTTAATCTGAATTTTATTAACTAGAGAATTCGATGCCACCATATTGGACTATACCCGTGTTCAATCTGTTTGTCAATTCGTCTGTTAAATTAGTTGAAATTGATCACATGTTCGTTTTCCTCAGTGATAAAACTTATTCGAAATTATTTAAAACATCGGCAGAGTCAACTTTTTTGACTCTTTTCTCTCGATTTCGTTTATACTCTTCTGTTAATTATTTCCTCCCTATCGACTCGATGTCTTCGATAGATGCTGAAAGAATTACTCGATCGAATTGCTCGGATTGAGTTGATGAGTGGAACGGTCTACTCCGAACTGGTCCCTTGACTCGCCCCAAATAATTGTGTCCGAATTCGTCCCATACAAAAAATCGATTCTGCATTCGGCATTGGTTAGTTTATGAATGCAGATTTATATAAATTAGTATCCTTTTTAATGTATTCTATATGATTTTCATACAATAAGAAAAAAACTGAGTGCATATGTAGAAAAAAAAGAGTGATGGAATAATCCCGTTACACCGAATAACGACTTTTACTCATAGAAACAAACACTATCTGTAGGAGCTGACCAATCATCAACTCACAGGTTCGGTGTACTGCCATATAGTTGTAACCCCTTCTTCGTCACCCTAACGTGTAAATATACGTCAAAAGTTGAGAAATTCGGGTTTTTTTAGGAAATTAGCCTTACGGTGATGAGTTGGATATTCTGCGTTGCAACCGTATCTTAGGGTATAGAAGACATTACTCAAAAAAAAAGACTCAAATTCCTCAGCTTTTACCATGAAGTTGTATCGAAGTCGTTATCCCACGAGTAATACACGTAAACAAGTTGTATCAGTATTATGACATTGAAAGGCCGATGCCCAGTGTAACGATATTGTGGCATGTGTGTATAGATAGGTTCAACAAACTCGCCTTGTTACTAAACACTCGAGCAAGATGTCATCCTCCATCATGTTACTAAGGCTCATTTTCATTGATAAACTCCTCAGGGGAGTAAATTTAATAGGACGAATTTGCAATCGACTTTTTCTGTATGAGACGAATACGGACACAATCACATGGAATCAGTTAACATGGGACGAGATAGGGGACCAGTCCGGGAGACACCGGTGGAACAGTTAGAATTGTAATGAGAAAAGATTCCTCGGCTAATTGTACTTTTGTTATTGTTCACATAATCGATTCGAATGCACCGGGTCGCGAATACGTTAAAATGTTAATAAGTTGTTTTTCGACGAGAAAAAGATGAAAGAATTAGAATCGAAATTGAACTCAGCAAGGATAATGATCCATGGCAAGAAGACGCTCTCGAAAAGAGTCGAAGCGGCAAGATTAGAATATGAGAGGAGAGAATGAGAAGAAATCGTCTGAAAACGATTTTAACGGGTCGTTTGTTTGCATAGTGAAAGTCTAACGATTATTTCATCTGACGGAAAACAATCAAGAAAAAAGCAAATGGCTAAAGCAAAAAGTGTCGACAGCGCGTGTGTTTCTCGATGACTTCCGGCGAAATCATCTCGTTTGTCAATGTTTTCTGGGCGATTTCAAGTTATTCTCGCTCACGCTTCGAATAACTGAGCTCAATTATTAATTAATATCAATCCAACGATCAACTTCCATCGCTTCATTACTGTAGAAACTATTCGAAGTCAGATCCCGAACACAAGTAAATTCGTCTGATATTTTGCTCGATCAAAGTTTGACTCGCTAGCCGAGCAATCAGAATGACAAATGAAGATCTGTTCGAAATCGAAGTAATTGGCTCGAGCGAGAGAGTAAGACGAAAACAACGATTAAATTCAAAGCGAGTTCAAATGAAGACGCATACGGGCGGAGTGACAATCACAGATCGATTGAGACTAAGATTCGCAATGAAGGGCGATGAGTCGAACGAGAGTCGCTTTTCAAAAATATTTATTTGTATCGAAATCGAGATGATCGATGCCCAGGGCAAACAACCAGATGTTAAGATCTGATAAGATTCTGCATCTTATCTTATATGATCGTGTAAGATCCGACAAAAAGTCGTACGAAAATCGTCGTCTCTGAGAAGATCTTGCATCAGATCGCACAATCAGATTCGTGAAAGATCTTGCACATTAATAAGATCTTTCGAGAATCTGATTGTGCGACCTGATAAAAGATCTTCTCAGAGACGACGATTTTTTGTCAGATTTCACCCATACTCCAAGATCTTGCATGTATTTCATAAGATCTTGTGCCAGAGTTTTCGAACTGGGTGTTCGATTTCAACCGATCGACACGCCTTCGACTAGCTTTTGGAACGACAGCGAACATTCATTTAGTCGTCTATTCCCATGTGAATAAGAAGCGAGTTGGAACGAAACGAAACGAAATAGATTCTTGCACAATGAGCTGATGTTGATGTTGAATTCAAATCAAGGCCGATTCACATCTTGTACTACACGTTTGAGATCGTTTCAATTCGACGTTGAATGGAAAGAAAAAGTTAAATCTAGTATAAAATTGTTCAAATATTGACTCGAGCAAATATCGAGACGGAAAACACGTCATCGTCAGACGAGACCAGTTTGCTGCCTTCTACCCGTCTGCTAACACTTACCGAGTGAGCTTTTCTATTCCCTTGCTTCGATGTTCTCCTCGACTGTTCAATCAGTCCGATGGAATTTCTTGAATCAATCAATACAACCTGTCTATATGAAGGAGCGACCGCGCTTTCAATTGAAACACGTTCACTTGCCGAACAATCCGTCGACACGAGGATCTTCCCCTTCATTTCCAAACTGCTCGTATGTAGGTGGTTCACGTCGAACAGTCCGTGTGATTTTCGACTTATTCGTTGCATTGCTTTGTGTTCATGAGCCGATCTCTCACTTTTATCTCGTTCGCTTGCGCGTTCATGTTGAAAAAAGGGAATCTTCTCGCGTTCACTCGTTTGACTCGATCGCGTTGAGATGAACAACGAACATAAATAGTTCTCTCGTTTGCTATTGACCCGTCTCAGAAACAAGATCTCGTTTTTATTTAACTGTTCAAGTTGAGCAGTCGAAACGTTTATTATCATAGTTGTCAACAATCGAGATCTCAAACGATCGGAACAAGAAAATGGAACGAACTATTCTCATTCTCATTCGACTAGACTTGCTGTCGGGAGATGTTAGCGTTGACTCGTCTCACAATCGATCTGCTGCAAATCATCGTGAGTGTTGAAGTAATTGTTTTCGACTTGTCGTATTCGAGAGTTGCCCGTTCGAATCGTCGACGACAAATCGTTTTGTTTGCACCGAAGAAGCCGAGTCAAGTACGGCCAGACAATGTTTATCGGCCACAGTTTGATTAGTTGTTGACGAAAAACATCACCGGTCAATGTGTAGATGTAGAAATGGATCTAGGAGCAATCGAGAAGAAGAAATGAAATTAAAATAGAATCTAGCAACGAGCAGAAAAACGAAAATGTCTATCTTACAGCGTAGTTGAGATGGGCGAGAGAAAGAAGAAGAGCCGAGAGCAAGTACGTTTTTTCGTTGACGAGCTTTTCTCTCGAGTTCGATCGAATAATATCATTGATTTCGGTCGGAAGTGTCAAGACGAGGAAGGCGAACGACGAGCCAAGTAACATGAGAGTCAATTGCCGATCTTTTTCGTATTTTCTCTTCGATTTCAATGTTCTCGACTTCGCTTTCCGATTGTTCGGCTTGCTCGGCGAATTCGATCGACACACGCGGACGATGATTATCAAATTACAGATCGACATTATTATGAACGGAATGACGTTCGTTTTTATAACATCGACGTACGAATCGTAGGCAGAGAATAGATTTTGATACGTTTCAGAGTCGAATCGGTGATGACAAATGCGAATGCTCGTGTTCAATGTTGAATTCGCCGATAAAACAACGAAACCATAGAGTAAATGACTATTCAACAACGTATTTATAATGACCAAGACCAAAGTTATCGTATACGCAACTTGCCGACGACAATATTTACGACTCCCAATTGGAAATAGAACGCTCACTGCGCGGTCTATTGAACTTAAATAAACGTGAAAATGTTCAACCGATTCATATTCGTATTATTTTCTCGCTTCTTCCTCTCGATGTGCTTTAGCCTCGGTTCGTCTCGCCTTGCTCGCCAAAATCATTCTTCTCCCACAATCCGTTAATAGATTTCCCGTTTGAAATCGGCTGTGAACTCGTGCCTCGCTCGATTCCTCCCCCTCGTCGATTCTCAAACGAATACGTTGACTTCAAAATGTTTAGTTGCCAATCATTTCAAGTAACATTGACAAACGACACTGTTTAATCATCGTATCATCATCGTCAAACATCGTTTGACATTCGAGTGTTTTCTCATTCGGTTCTCTCAGATTTATTCAATTATGTTGACTAATGTTAGCATGAAAATGAAACGTGCTCTCAACTTGTAAAAGCACGATTGTGCAAAAACTAATCGTAGATATTGATGCACTCAATTGTTTTTCATCATCTTGTTTTCATTCTAATCGAGTGAATATTCTAGTTGATTATTGCTTATTGTGTTGAGTAGAGAGAAAAGCTCCTCACTGTGTTTTATGATGATCTGAGCAACGAGAGAAACGTGGACTAGGTCGAGCGGTTCGTTTGTTGTTTGCCTTGCTCGCTTCCTTTTCCGAATCGTTGAACGGGAACGAAGTCTGAGAAGAGAATTCTCGTCCAAATCTTAACTCTGATCGAAATGAGCATTTCTTCTTTGCTTTTCTTTCATTGCGCTTTGTTTTTTCCATGAGGCCTTCCTGTTTGAAAAGATGAACGAGGCAACGAGATGTTAACTGCTTGTTCCAACTTGATTGATAGACAAAACTCGACTATGTTTACTCGGCACGATTCGACACAACACTTTCAAACATCAGTCGAAATAAGCAAGACAACACGACAGATCCTCAGTTGATAAATGACAATTCTTTGTGGATTTCACTTAATTCATTCTCTTAAATAGACTCATAACAATCTTTGTCATCATCCATCGAAATCAATCTTTCCGTCAATGCCGCCCGAACACTCATCCTATGACAAGAGTAACTAAATTCCCCTTTCTTTTTCTTCCTCCTTCCAAGCAAGTTCTTTTCTCCTTCTCTCTCCCCCTCTCTTTGCTCTTCGAGCTTTAATTATGTTAAATGACTTTTTTCTCTCCTAGTCGACATGAATCTCGACCTGTGCTAAAATCAATGATGAAGATGAATTACCATGCAGTGAGGATATAATTTGCCAAGTCGAATGCGAAATACATTGAGAAAACGAATAACTTGCAAAAGAAGTTCGACACAGTGAGAACTTGAATATTGTAGGTCGGCAAAACAAAATGAACAAGCCAACAAATCATACATAGAAGATCGGCTAAAGCTAAGAATAGAAAATAAATCGAACAAGACTTCTTCCGCAGAGCTTTTCGACGAAAGACAAGACACGAAAGCGTTCCACCGACAAAGCCCAAACAGGCTATCAACGGGCCAAAACCACGATAGACAATTGTGTCGGCGTACCATCGGTAGACGTCGTTGTCGTTCGGTTTCTCCATGTTTATTAATATAGGTTTAGATCTTAAACAAACGAGATTCGGCATGGCATTGACTTAGATAAAACTCTGATCGTCTCTTTCGTCGTCGTTCGGCATGCTTAGTTAGCTAGATCATCGAAATGCGTCAACCTTAACTTCGTCGTCTACTCGCATTCCAACGATTTTCTTCAATGGAAAAGCAAAGCCAAACGGAAACTTGACTTACTTGTCATTGTTAACTAAATTAAGTTTCGAAGAAGAAGCAAGAAAAAGAGGAGACACGAAGGGAAGCAGAGAAGAGAGAGGAGAAGGGAAGCGGGAGAAGAGAGGAGAAACGAGAAGAAAAACAAGCTTGATTAATTAAAGAAGTTTGTTCGATTTAAGATGAAATAGAATGTCGCTAATTATAGTTGACACATTCACATTCCACCATTGACTTCAGTTGACTTTTTCATTAGATAAAACATAATACAATATAGAACCTGTTATTCACAACAGCTTCATGTTTTTCTCTCGCTTTTTTCTTCCATTTCATCTCGAGTTTTTACCCCGTTTAGATTGTCTAACACTCGAGCGACACAAAAGAAAAAAACAAGAAAAACAAAGTCAAAACTCATGATTCGATATGCTCCCAGTGTTCTCCCTCGGCTTTCCTCTCGGCTGGAATTAAACGAGAAAGACAACACACGACGACAGTTAAATAAATGAGCTCGAATCTCACACGTTTTCATAATGATATTTATTGACAAAACGAGAACAATCACACCCGATGATACTTAACAACAATGCAGATAAACAGGACGACAAATTCTTATTATTCTCACACTAATATACATATTGACACAATTCGTAACAGAGGCTACACTCAGTCGATTCACGTTCACGGTCCCGTCGATTCGGCTTCAGAAATCGACTTCGACGATATTTGTTCTTCTTCGGTGTCGACTTCCAGTTAAAACAGAACCTTATCATTTTCACTGATAAATAACAGCACAACTAGAATCATTGAACTTCCTCTCTTCTCAACTAATCAAACATCATGAAAACGCATCGAAAAGCAAATACTCCTCTGTGTATTCGATCCGGCCGAGTTGCCAAAGAAGTTTTTATTCTAATAGAATAAGATCTCCGATGAGCTTTCGATTCATTTCATTTCATTTGACTATCTCATAGACCCTATCGATATTAATCAACTTTTTCAATATGTTTTCAGATTTTATCACTCGTCTAGTTGAAAGTTCTCTGTGGAGGAAAAGTAAAATACCGGTAATTAATATGGCGATCCCTGTATTCAAAATCGTAACACTGCCAAAAGCTTGTTTCCTACAAAGAAACAAATGTAAAAAGAAGCGGAAATAGAATATCTAATGATGGATTATCTGTTAAATAAGACTTTCTACACGTTGTTCGACTTCGCCATGCAACAATATGCTTAAACAGATTGATTCGAACTAAAGCAGCTAGACAGAGAGATGGTTATGCTCGGTGTTATTTCTGATGAATATTTATGGACAAATGTTGAATTGAGAGAGTCGAGCGACGAGAGATTCTTACGATAAAACGATGTCAACATCAAACTAAATAGGAGAAGAAGAGGAGGCAGGAGAAAGAAAGAAGAAAGAAAAAGAGTATTTTGTTTCTTTTATTAAATGAACGAGAAGCGTTGTCACATTTCCATAAAAGAAACATGACTGATTATCATCATCATCACCATCATCATCATCATCATCTTAGAAAATCATCTCGTTTTTTCTTCTTCGTTTCCTAAAGAAGAATAAGAAGAAGAAACGAAGGGAAAAACAAGAAGAAACAGCGGCACAAAATGACTATTTTTACACGTAAAAGCCGACAATCCGACATAATGATAAATGTTTGTCTATCAATGAAATTAATTCAATGTGTTTTCTTTCTTTCTCTCGTGTGTTTACTAATAAGTTAATTATCGGTTTGTTTGGTTTCAGCGACGCAGATTATTTCGAACATTTAATGCGGCTCTTTCTCATTTATTTATGTTTGTCAGCATCTTCTTTTCTCACAACTTTCCCATGTTCGTTTCAACCCGCTCTTCCCCAACTTTCATCACCTCTCCTCGGAAAGAAGACGCAATCAACCTTGACACGACCCAATTCATTCATTGTGTTTCTTTCAATTTCTTTAACGGGACCTACACTCGTATCCCTCTACCGTCTCTTGATAGCACCCTAATAGTTTAAAGCAAAAGCCAATTGAATATTAATTAAATGAAGAATCGAGAAGTTCGCATTTCTATCAACGAGTTTGCAGCGAAGAAAAGAAAATTGTTTTATTAATGTTCTCCTTTGATCTATTAATTGATCAATGAAACGTTGAATCGATTTAGTTGTCCTTGTCTCGTCTGTTTTTTATCGTTTTATTAATAATAGATGAGAAAATATTTACTTTTGAAAAATGAAACTCGAAATAACTCATTCGGAGACAAAACAAATGTCTGCTGCCCAACCGAATTCCGATTCAATCGATCTCCGCCAATTTATTTCAAGTCAAACGAAGAAAGATTGGTCGTCTTATTGCTTTCTTATAAGCGGATTTTCATTGAATATTTCAAAATATGAAAATCTTCGGGAGAAAACATCCGACTAATTTTTCTTCGATCAGCTTGTGGATTTGAGTGGAGCTTTTTGAAAAGAAATTCTTTTCAAAGACAGTCCTATCCGTCACACATTCGAATTTTCTCGATTGAATATTTCCGATGAACTGATAACTCGACTGTTGAATAGATGTCCAATTCCAAGAATGAAGAGCAAAGGAAAATATATTCGATCACACAAATATATTTGACTTTTATGACTTCAATCGCAACATCGACTGTCCACCCAACTGGAATTCATTATCGATACAAACGACACGAAATTTGTCTTGTTTATTATTCGTCAATGTTGAGAGTAGATGAGCGACGCTCGTTTTTCGGCTGACAAATGTTCTTCAATGAATAAATCGAATGGTCAATTTCTTCTAGTCGTTTGAGAGAAAGTGAATCTGTCTTCGGTAGAATAGATGAGTAAACATGAACATTCGATCTCTAGATGAATCAATGAACATACGATTATTGATTGAACACGGATATCCGTTCGATTACGAACAGTTTTCAATGGGATATCGATTTAATTAAGACAAAACTCAATCTTCGAATGCATAGAAATATTTTCTTCGGACTGTTCAGCTCTGTCGAAGTGAACAAATCGAGTTTAATCGAAACGGAATATTGCCATAAATAGAGAAACGATTGATTCTTGTTCGAATATCGTTCTATATCGATCGACAACTAGTGTCCTCTATCGTAACATCGAACTAATTAATTATTCAATTCTAACAGCACAGACGAACAGTAATTACCGAATGTGGATAATTTTTCGCGAAAAAGTGGCTGGAAACGATTCTCCGGACAAGCTCCACTGATTAGTTAAACGACGTTTAGTTGTCAAGTAACGGTTTGCAAGTGTTTGATTTGATTTGATTACTACCTTAAAAGAGAAAACATAGAAAGTTTGAAATAACTAAATTGAGTAAATAGTTATTTTAGTTGTTAAAACAATGACACATACGATTCACCGAGCAGTCAATCATCGGGATCCATTGACTTATCCGCGTCTCGAAAACGACGAAACATTTTCAGGCTATCGACAACAACGAAAACTTCCCTATGAGCAAGACAAAACCCATGTGACTCAACGGGATGAACCGTGGAATCGTTTGTATTCAACAGCAACACTTTCATCGGCTCGTCATGAAATATACACGAACGACCCCAAAGCTCCACTCGATTCGCTTGATTTCCTTCTCAAAACTCAATACGACCAACATGGAGAAACATTCGCTGGCAAAGCACGAACTCGCGTTCAACAAGAGACGACTTCCGATGATCACGGGTTTTTATCCGTTTCACTTTTACAACAGAACGAAAATCACAAATCATTTCGCTTTCATTTAGACGTATTCTAAAGAATCGAGTCATTTACAAAGCTCCTGTTCAGCCTGAACTTAATCATCCATTGCGCATTGCCGACAGCGGAAGAAAAGAACATATATCGGAACCTAAACAAGCCATACGTAAGACAGTTTCCTCTGTTTTCTTCGTTCTCCTCTTACTCGATTAACGTTGCTTTCGTGCCTTGTTTATTTTCAGAGGGGAATCATACAATGTTAACTAATCGTGGTTATGCTCGAAATCATCTTGGATCCTACTTTGTTGCTTGATACAATTGTTCATGACGATTTCATTCGACTTCTTTTTATTCTTCTTCTTCTTCTTCCATTTTTTTATTCGTTTCATCGATAATCCACTTTTTTGCCTTTTTGAAAAAATCATTTATCTCGACCTTTCTTCACTAAATAAGACGAAATGTTTGACGAAAACTGAAGATTTATTTTCTAAAATATATTGATTTGACTGCAATTCGTTAACGGTATTGTTCACGCGCAGAGCGCAACTCAATCGAGGCGCATCGATTTTCCCCTCTTAACTGCGACGAGAGACACGAGCAAACAAAATCGCCAATCGCGAATACATCCGAATCGATCTTGACAAAAATGGCCATAGTCACACGAAGAACAATATCAAATGACATGAAATATCGGCCACTTGTCTCTCATTCCGATGATTCTATCAATCGAACAATACTTCTCTTTGTCATTATTTAAACAGAGTCTCCTTTGTTCTTTAGCGACGAGAAAACATAGCTTATGTCATTATATTAGTAATTTATTCATCCTATTCTATTTCTACTTGTTTCGTATTGTTGACGAGTTTTAAAACGAGATTTCTCTTTCTATCCTCTCGAGAAAATTAAACTACTTTCATTCTTCGTAAATCAATTTACATTTTGTTATTTGCAGCTGCAATTATTCATTTCACTTTCACTAAATTAGATTTGGCAGATTCTCAACACAAGTTTCTCCCATTAACTCTGAAGAACAACAAGCAATCGGCAGTGAGAGAGCAACGCCAGTCGTCTCTTCTCTTCTCTTCTCCTTTCCTCTCCTTTCCTCTCCTCTCCTTTCCTCTCCTTTCCTCTCTCGTCTTCTCTCGATGATGAGAAAAGAAATCGAAATAAGAAAAACCAGTTTGCTTCTCGCGGTTGAATATTCATCGGATTTCAGAATGGGTTCGATGAATTTATTCTCAATAATTGAATTTATCTGAGAGAAAGAAGAGGGTTGCTTATTGACGAATCGATGGTCAATCCGACTGCGACTCGCATTCCCGATGGTCGAAACTCTTTTTTCACAAAGCCTCGTTCCACTTCCAATCTTTAATTCGGTGCTCATTTGTCTGTCTGCCGAGAATCAGCCATTTGGGAAATTCTCTTTCAGTATTTCTTTCTACACTCGATAAAAACGAGTTTCGTTTCTTCGATTGAGCATAATGGTCATGTGTTTCGCCTGTGTCTTTCTCGAAGAATGAATCGATCTGACTGTTCGCTCCTCGAGACAAATTTTGCCAACAGTTTCATTGGATGGCAAGCTTTTCGGAAGTCTTTGCCAAGTAGTACTTGGAAGAATTCGATCTCGATAAGTATTTCAGTGAGGCAACAATTGAAAAGTAAACGCATGGTTGCTTTCCTCCATTCGATTCTGCTTTCTCTCGGTCGAATAAGACAACTCGTCGTGATCGAATAGGATTCTTCTTTCATTTTTTTACTCGAAAAAAACCAAAACCAAATCGAAAGCAAAACAAAAGAACTTGTCGTCTCATCAACGAAACGAGATTCGGTTTTAATTATCAGTCCAATTAATAAAACCGAGATGAAACGATCGATAAGAGTTAATCAACCGAAAGACTCAATTCCGATTGGCACTTGTTTGGAGAGCTGCAGGCTGAAAAAGATTTTGGCAACCTGTAACCTGCCCTGGAGTTTTTTATAATTGAGAAAGATTCAAACTTTCACATCAGTATATTATTTTATTTTATTTTATTTTATCCAATTTGTTTCAGTTACAAAGCAAAAGAACAAGACATCATTCATTTCGAAAATTTCTTATCATTAAAACATGATCAACGCTACCGGGATTTAAAAAGTTGCCTTCTTTTCTTCCTCTAGTATTCGACCCGAGGAGCTAAAAACACGCTCTGATCTAGTCGAACTTGCAGTCATTCCGAATATCGAGACATTTATAGTGATCGTCTTAAGAATACGTGCAGGATCACGTTATCGATAGTGCAACACATCTTTATCCTTCCCCAAGGTGAATTATTTATAATTATGGACAAACGAATAAAAATAATATATGTACAATAGAATTCACTGTAGATGTTCATAAAGACAAAGAATAACTAGAAAGGCACACATCTATTATTTCTATTCAATGGATTTGCGATCGATCTAACTTGATTTTATGTTCACAATCAATGTCAGCCTTTTCTTATCAAATGATTCTGGAAGGAAGTCGACAACATCTATTGCAAAATATTAGTTAGGTGTTCGCAGGCTACACTGCTGCTACCCTGTAACCTGCCCTGTAAAAATTTTGATAACCTGCAGGTCTCTGTTCGGTGATCGATCCGACGTTGACATTGACAACGATTCACTGTTTCGATCGAATAGAAATAAAAGATTCTTCGTCGAAGTTGAACATCAAACGGAAAATAGAACTTCAGGAAAATCTCTGCTGAATGAAAATCGGTTCTATTAAAAATCGGATTCTTCGTTTTTTAGGTTGAATACCGATGATTCGAAATCTTTCTCTCGATCACAACAACGAAACAATGTTTCCACTTACCAGCGAACGCAGACGAAGTGAGCCTGCTTTTATCACGAATCAAAATGAAACGAACTGATCACAATGATTTCTTTCGGTTTTCGATCGACTTAAATCTCATTTATCGATTGATTTTTATCGGCCATTGTTCCTCCAAACGAAGCATGTCGAATTGAAGAAAAGGCTCGATGGGAGAGACAAGATAAATAAAAGAGAAATGAATCGTTTGCAACTTCTATTTCAAAGAGTCTTCTCGCTAGCTCGACCTTGGCTTTAGTCGGGCCGAGATTCGTTGAATATCCCTTTCGTTATTGATCCAATGTCAACATGTTGTTATTCACAGAAGAAAAATCTTCAATATAGAATGTGCGGAAGCGACATTCCTCTATGATAAACAAGAAAATAGCATAAAGACTCTTCAGACAACAATATCAAGATGATCGACCAGGGTGTGAAGTGATTCTCATCGTGTTCTTTTCATTCTAAATAGGAAAAGAACTAAGAAAATAAATTCCACATCGATTTATGTTCATTGTTAAACAGTGTGTCTTCAGTTATTGTCGAACTCTTGTCGATCGTTTGAAATAGTCAATCGAGACCTGTTTGTTTCATTCGGTCACTTTATAAAACAAATTTTTCATTTCAGTTTTTCGAAACCAAAGAAAAAAAAGTCGATACAAAATGAACGGAAGACATTCGTCTCAACTTTTTATCTCAACGCCGATGAACGTTGTCTCAGGCATAACTATCTAAATCGATCAACATTGCACTGATTCACACAATAAATATAAAATTTCGCCATTATTTACAATGGTTGCAGCAGCCTATGTCTAATTATCAGGAAAATAGGTGGAACACATTTTGGAAGAAAATCAGGACACTTCCACTCTTATCACGGTACTATTGCTTGGGATGGAACTTTCACAAAAGTATTTCAATCAATGATAGATTATTGGACATCACTAGATTGTCTTTCGTCAAATACATACTTGCAGTTCTGTCTTTTACTTGTCGTTTGCTCTCTCTAATTATCCATTGTCTATGCGTTTTCTTTCCCCGGGGCTCGTTGTATTGGCAACGGAGTAATTCCTTCCTATTCGAGTCTCGTTTGTTTCTAGACGACATTGCACCTTTATCACGAAAGCAGCCATAAAATAAAAATATACATTCTCGCAGCTCTAAAGATTCTATGCCTATCTTTTTGGCACTCGCACGATTTCTCTTCATCAATTCTCATTGCTCCAGTTCTACTTTTCCTCTTCCTGCTCTTCTCACATATAAAACAACTATCTTATAGATAAAAGAATAGAAGCGTCTAAAAAACGTTTAGTAAATCGACTGAAATTTTAGAATAAAGAAAAACAGGATTTAGTTAGTCCAGCGATGCACACGACCAGAAACTATATGATATAGATGTCGCCGCGCAAGCAGACAAAAGCTTTCAAAATGACGTGTTTAAGCACCCGAAAATGGACGTGTTTGAATGGCGACCGACACTCCCAATTGTGAGTGAACAACGCTCATTTCGTCCTACCTTCTTGTGCGTTTAATCGCATTTTCAGCCGAAAAGAGGCTTGTGAATGCATAAAAAAATGAGAAATAGTGGTCGTCTTATTAATACTTAAGAACTCTTATTATGATCCCGTCGTTTATAACGACTATACAATAAACGCTCAACGGGAAAACAACTGACTTTTACGACTTTTTAGAATTCAAAGTCCTCAAGATCTTTTAAATTGTTTAGATCGAGAAAGTCATCAAAGAGTCAGGATATTCAAAAAATATGTTGATTAGAATTCATCTCAAATCATTTTGAATATCAATACACCGTATTACGTTTTACAGAGAGTAGCAAACATGATAACGCCATTCAGAGCATCTAGGATATCACTAACTTTTGATGATTTCAAGCGAAAAGATTGCTCCATTCGTTTCAAACGAGCAACATCTTCATCACATAATGTTCATTGAAAGAAAAAACATTAAAAAAAACTTTATAGCTATGTATCTAAGCAAACCTATTTATATGAAAACGTGGGCAAATCAGACAGAATACGACATTCCTTCTTTTCGCTTGACTATGATTCTCTCGATGGGTTATTTTTTTCGATGAATTCTTTTAGCACAGATTTATGCAAAATTTGAGCTGTTTAATCTGACAATTAATTCAAACGAATTAATCAATCCACTAATTGATTAAAAAATAATTAGCGAATAGTTCTCTAACTACATGAGAGAAACAGCAAAAGCTTCAGAATAGACTGTGCGACACAAGCGGTACATGTGGTAAAAGTTTCATCGAATCGGACTCCAATCCATTCCTCCAGAATAAAATGGGTTTTTAGAGACCCTTCCAACAGCTGAAATAAAATTTTTGGTCTTAACATCATCTAGTGAATCTGAGCAACATAGTGTGCTGTTTGAAGTCGATTTTAATCTCCGCGTTCGGATGCAGGAGAACTTTTTCGGTTGTGCATTCGTACTCTGTTACGTCGCTAACGCCAAATAAACTCGGTTTATTTAACAATTTAAATACATTCAGGAAACGTTGTTTGATAGATACTTCGTAGCTTCAACAGTCGTCTGCAACATGCAATATTTTGTTTTCGGAAATTGTTTCGATTCGCACATTTTTGAAACTGAGCCGGTTGAAGCGGAAGTTGATGTCCTTTTAGAGTCACATCACTAGCAAATGATTTTGCCCAAGTAGAGCTTATTTTCGTTTTGGATACTTAATTTGAAGATAGCCACCTTTGATATTTACAGAACTTCTATTTCTTCATGGTTGGATCAGAGTTTAGATCCTTTTTCGTTAAGACGCCATATGATTGTGGATCGATAGATTTTATTGTTATTTTATTTCAACGACGTGATGTAGATACCGAAACTATCGAGGTGAAATGAGAGACTTGTGAAGTCAATTTTTTTATTCCGAAACCCGACTCCGATTCCGAAAAATTTTTATCACGCTGACTCCGACTCCGACTCCAAAAATTTTCGATTTTTTAACTCCGACGGAGTTCGGGGCTCTCCACAGGTCTTTAGTTCCCGGTGTTGTCATTTTTAGCCAAACAGATATATGCGATTCCAGCGTTTAATACAATAGTCAAACGATTATTTTCAGCTTCAAAGAATACTATGTCGGAAAAAAGAATCAATTTAGGTTCCGAAAAAATCAATCAAATGTTGTTTCTACAAAAAAAATTGACTTTTTTGAAACAGCTTTTCTATGAGAATAGAAGAAAAGTAACCATTTCAATGTCATCAATAGCGACCGCCTCATCTGAAAATTCGACATGTACTATGCCCAAGCAATAAAAATTTGATAATGACGACATTTATACTACTTCGAACGAGACTGAAATATTGCTTGATTCATGATATGTTTTTATTTAGTCGATCTTTCGAAAGTTATGGCTGAAAGATGATTTATTCGTTTTGTTTTTCCTGAAACTTATTCTCAATATATGAAACAAGTATTGCCTTTGATTTTTCTTGTTTCTTAATATGAAAAACAAAGATGTTGTTGCATGGAATATCGAAGGTTCATCAAACATCATTTTAATCTTGACTTTGCTTTAACTCCGAAAACTTTTTTCAAAAGATCTGACTCAGACTCCGATTCCGAAAATTTTCGTTTTTTAAACTCCGACTCCGACGGAGTTCGGGGCTCCCCGCAGGTCTCTAGGTGAAATACGTTGAAAAAGATTACGTTGCGCCATTACTAAGAGCGTTATGTCGTCGGGGGGGAGAGTAATAGAATAATTACACTGTTGAACGATTTTATGATTGGTCTTGTCATTTGTCACTTTATCCGTTAAGCAGCGATTAATGAACAAATACAATATGTGAATGGATAGTTTGTTTGGACGTATCTCTCCATATTCTATTCAGAATTTCTTTCTCGTGTTCAAAATCGGTCGTTAAATACATATTTAATTCAAACAGTTTTGCCAATATTTCGTTGCTTCTAGAAGAAGAGCGTCTTACTACTGATCTCTATCGAACAGAATCTCTCGCACAAGTTGAAAGCTGTATTTCTAGTGTTGATAAATGTTCTTTTAAATTCTCATATAGTTCAACCCATTGCGAGCAAACAACAAACTTCTAGTCCGATAATTCTTTTGACATGTGACACCAATGGCAAATATGCATCATTCGATGTTATGCATCGATGGATATGGATGTTTGATGGATTTTTAGCAAAAGGTATTCGGATGATCGGCTTTTCGACAGATTCCGATTCAAAACGTTTAAATGCCATGAAACTTGTCTAAGTTCTTTTTGCTTCATTACCTAACATGTAACGCAGCGACAGACCTCATGCCTTTGAAGTAAGTCTTGTGGTTCATTGAAACTAATTTTTCATTTGGAAGCAACTATTAATTCTCTGTCTTCAAGAACCGATTCGTATATGTACTAAATCCAGTAATCGTTGCTGTCAATTACAGCTAAAATAATCATCACGAATCAAAAGATTTCATTAAATACTTTATCAAACATGATAGCGAGCAGGAAGCAGCTAAAACACGGCTCGGTGAAGTCAGACATTTCTCGATGACAAACGTAATGCTACATCTTACCAATAGTATCTAATTCATTAGCTAATCGTATGTATTTAAGACTGATTCATAATAAACTGACAGAGCAACTATTATAAATGATCGAATTTATTATGTTTGTCGGAAAGTTTTTCTATGCCGTGTCGAACGGCATGGCTTCTGACAACGACAGAATATGATTCCGAGGAAATGTTTTAATGATCATCAAATGAGAATCTTCTCAATCTATAGGAATATGAGCATGAAGAAGTGTTTATCGCGAATACGTCGTTTCAATGGATCGATATTAGTGCATGTTAATTAACATGTATCATTCTTCGAGTTGTAGAAGGGCGTTTATCCATGGAAGCTCTTCAAATCTAAGTGTTTAATTCTGAAACATGGAAAAGCAAATTTCGGTCATCTAGAGCCACATCGGGGGTTTCATCCTCCACTATTAACTTCGCTGCGATTCAGTTTTTACGTCATGCTCAAAAACTATAGATGTTGAGTCGCATTAAAAGCGAACGTGCAATCAATATTCCTATGTTTAAGGGACCACCTCGACGTTTTCCTAAACATTATCAACAACTCTAGTAGAGCACTTGCATTTTCAGCTTCATCAAAGCCATCACAATTGATGAAAGCTGAAATCGGACGAATATTTTTCTCTGCTTTCGATGGTGCTTTCAAATATCCCTGTGAAATCAATGCACATAATTCCACGAAGAAAAAAATATTCGTATACGATTCGGAATCTGAATAATTTTGTTTTCAATAAGATGAAGCAGGTATCGGTAACAGTTGACAATTCTAGTCTCACTGATATACCTTCCGCTTCTGAATCTGACCGAAAATTAACTCCTGACGGCTCAGTGGATCCAGAATACGTAGGAGGACGTAGTGACGACGAATCAGATGTTTATAGGGCCAGTGGCGTAGATCAAATTGCTTCGCATATCGTAAGGAGAGTGGAGAGGGCAGATGCAGAATTGACACCGTCGTAATTATTTTAAGATCCAAATAGAAGGAAAAAAGAAATTCATGCATAAGAAAACCGCAAGACCACATGCTGGCTTCTGGGTGACAAATAAAAGTCTTTGTGAGCCGATATACTATAGCGAGTAGCGCCAAAGCATCAGAAATAATTATTTCAGTAACAAATCTACACGTCTACTTTTCCCCCTATGATTTGGTTTTGTTTGATCATTTTTTATTTCCTCTTCGTATTTTTCTTTCGTTACCTCCGTAAGCAAACTCGAAGGAAACCTGCCCAAAAAGAATTATTTTTGCCGTCTCAACACTGAAAAAGGATATTCTCAAAGGTATTGGACGCTAAGGATCTTGAATCAACGACTGCTTTCGCTATTTCTGGATCCAGCGTGTGCGATTTCAAATACTAATTCGATTCAAAACAAGAAGCACAATTAAAAACAATAATGATTCTCGATCTTCTGATAATTTAAGTCGAAAAAGTCATTGAAGCCATAAAGTCAATTGTTTCCTCCTTGAAACGACCACTATTTCTCTCTTTTTTATGCATTCACAAGCGTTGTTTGATTGAAAACGCGATTAAACGCACAAGAAGGTGGGGACGAACTGAGCGTTTTCCACTCACAATCGGGTGCGTCGATCACCATTGAAACACGCCAACTTTTCTCGATTTCCCGTCCATTTTCGGGTGCTTAAACGCGTTTTTGAAAAATGTTCTCTGCTTGCGCGAAGTAATATCGGCCATAACTAACCCTGAAAGACTGCTTTCAAAAGTCAATTTGTTGGAATCATCGATTCTTATGCGGATCACATAAAAAAAAACGGTCGACATAAAATAAAAGTTTGAGTAACTTATCATCGTTGTTTTATCGAACATATTCAATCAATACTTCCATTAAATTTCTAAGACGCTTTAAGATAAGAAAATAATTAGCCAAAGTCACTTTGTATATGTAGTCCTAGCAAGATAAGTCTTGAAAAATGAGGATTTTAAGTCAACAGCAGGAACAAAGAAATATCTTCGTTCACCGGTAGACTCTACTCGAATCAAATCGAATAAGTTCTTGAACTATATGGTGTTTAGTTTTATTGTAGAGAACGTCGATGGGAGCACGCTAGAGACCTGCGGGGAGCCTCGAACTCCGATTACGACTCCGACTCCGGCGGAGTTAAAAAAAAACGAAAATTTTCGGAGTCGGAGTCGGGTTTCGGAATAGAAAAATTGACTCCGCAGGTCTCTAGAGCACGCGAAGCATATAGTTGATGGCACAATTTTTAACCTTAGTAGATTCATTTTATGCAGATTGACGAGAAGAGAGAAAAACACTGAATGTATACTTCTGAATCAGAATCAACATCAGTCTCATGCGATAAAAGAACGAAAATGCTTGAGATGAAGCAAAAAACGTTTTTTCTCAGCCGACAAAAGCAAATAAAGAAAAAAGAAAAACAATTTTAGATTGAAGAGAAGTCGAACTGTTTCGTTGCTGTTGCAGTTGCTAGACGGTAAGTCGAATTTTTATCGAAATTGTTAACATAGCTTGAAATATAGAGGGAATCCAAGGTTCTTGGAAGGTCAGCTTGATCAAATGTTTACGAAAAATGAGTTTCGATCGGCTATTTTCGTTTGATATTGTTGACAATGAAAGGAAATATAGAACGACGTGAATTCTTCTCGAGACATCTATCGAAATTTTCTCTTCTTCCGAAAATATATTTAGCTCGAGCGATTTTCATGGTCAAGATAATCTACATTCACACGCTACATACACAATTGTATGTAGCTTATCTTTTCTTATTTACACCAATCATTACGTTTTCCATGTTATACCATTTCATTCGATTTGTCAT
>OENT01001499.1:0-41994 GCA_900239685.1 Rotaria macrura
CTCCGCTTTACTCCAAATTTTTTTTGGAGTAGATGGAGTATCGCCTTTTCCCCCTTGCTTCAAGTATAGCTTCTGATTTGCTTCGTATTAGACTATAGTATGACCTTACAATATTAGAGTATGACATATGCAAGCAATGGATCAGAAATATAATCTACGTACTTGGAAATTTTCAAACCAATTATACTATACATAGATAAACGTATATGAATTCATTTCGTTTAACATTTCTCACAATGGCATTTGATCAGAGTGATTTTCTGATAAAAGGAAAATAAAGTTCAACAAAAACTTGATCTATCAGTCGTGTAGATTATCGAAACATGAACTTCACAGACTTCTAGGCACAATACATATTGATTTTCACGCAGCACGCAGAATTCTATTCCTTGTTTGATAAATGATTTATATAATTTATATTCAAAAAAAAATGTCCCTTATTAATTCACCGATCTAATTTGCATTATGTAGAAAGATTTTTAAAACTGAATACAGATTACAGCAATGTAGTGATCAAATCTTACAAGAACTTTCAAAGCTATTATGGCTCTTATTCCAAATAAATTAAGCATGAAGCTATCATGGAGTTTGTTGTTTCATATCGTAGAAGTCATTTATCTAATAATTGAAAATTGTTTTATTATATTTTTGTATTCACTTCGTAAGATAGTGAAATCTAAATTGCGAAGAACGAAAAGCAAGTGAATAAGCGATGTATCATTTCCCGATTCATACTTCTACGCTCTACTTGAAAAGCCATCAGTTGAAATTTTTGATCTAAACGGGCTTGACAAAGTCTTTTTATGAACATATCTTAAAATTCTAATTAGCTTCTATATGTAACGTTGTATGGGATAAAATAAAATTTGATTCTTAGCGGACGTGTTCGTTTCTAAATTAAGAATTCATTTTTAATCTTACTTCGAATCTTAAAATAATCTCATTAAACGTTGTATCCAGTTGATTCATCCGATAAGATAACTCAACATCTGAAAATAAATTCATTCAGCTTTGATATCGTTAGAATCTCCCTGGAGATTTTTTCAGATCGAATGTTCTAGATTCTGTTCATGGCAAGATCCATCTATATGAACGAACTCGTGATACAAGATAACCGAATTTTCTAGTTAACGCTTTTGCAATCGTTATGTTATTTTACTCTACAATTCATAAATCTGATTAATCTACCAGAAAAAAAAACATTCTCATTCAGTATGATTTTATTTTTCTTGAAGCAAGCGGAAAGCTACTATCGTATTTTCAGAAGTGATTCTATTACATGTCGAAAATTGATACTAGAAACAACTGCTATTATGATTTTATTTCTCATCAGATAGTTATTTTAAAAAGAGTTCATCTTATGTGGAAATAGTGTGAAAAGGAATGCTAGAATTTTACTTCAATACAAAACGCGATGTCAGGTAAAGATCTTGACAATCAAAAGATATCTTACAAAAAAAGAATACTCATGAATCATGAGTTATGATTCATCGTTCTCTCATAGATGATAACGCTTTAATTGCACCACATTTTTTGGTGTAACCCAAAAATAAAAATGATACAGTTCTATAATGTAACTGATCAATATCAAGGCTAATATCAAACGCCGTATTATTAATCATTTCTAAAGTAATATTAAAGAAAACATAAAGAATCATAAATATCATTGGTGATCTATGTCTAGCGGTTATATTCGCTGTTACCTTATGCTTGAGACACAATTATAACAGGGATTAGTCGTAGAATAGTTGTCATCATTCGATTTAATTCTTAATTTCAACATGAAATCAATGCTCACAAAGTCGTCTTTCATGTCAGACTACTTTTAAAAATTAACACATGCAACAGAAAAAAAAGTGATGTCATCGTTTCGATGTCTATACATTTCATTCAATGTTTGAATGACTCTTTGATGAGTTGCTGTCCTCAAGATAATCGTAATGCATAATGATAAATGTTGACACAAGGAGTAGCATTATAACTACTACAATGTTAAGTTCTATATAATTATGATAGTCATTTTCATCAATAATTTATGATTAGTGCTAGCGAGAGTTAACAATATTTAGGCTCAGACTGGAGCAGATGCGTAATTCGAGAATGGAAAACAAAATATATCGGCCAAGTGTAATAGAGTGATTTGCACCAGTTGAAAAAGAAAAACAATGTCTCGCCTAATTCAGTAGAAAGAGCTTCACACTTTATAAAATCTCGATCGATTGATAGGAAGAGCTTTGCACCTTTTGAAAATAGAATAAATTACTCGTAATTGTTTTCATTTTTGTTCTTATTGACGACTTTTATTTTTCTATCCATAGAATGAACAAAATTGTATTGGTAATTTTTTTTCTATTGCGTTCGTTCGTATTTAATTATATTTATTGTTATTCTCTTATATCTTAACAAGAAATTACCGTTGGTACATATTGTAATAAAAATCAGCCTACGTATGTTGTCTTAGCAAATAAATAAAATCGATTTTCGATAATCATTATCTTCGTTTTGTCATCATTTCAATCCTATGACATGATGATGAAAGTTCATCTTATTTTTATTCATTTAATTCAATATGTATACATGATAAATATAATACAAGTACGTGTATCGATCAATTCATCGAACAGTTGGATCGTTCAAAACGAACATGAAGGTTTTATTGTTGATTGTGGTTGTTATTGGGAACATGGTATAATACTTGGTCAAACGTGGCGTGAAAATTTCCCGAATGGTACATTACCATCGTTTATTTTTCTAACTCATACACATCCAGATAATATTCTTGGGCTTGTTAGTTTCCTATATGAATTAAACGTAACTCAATTGCCAGTTTATGTTAGTAATACAGGTGCATTAGATGAAATGAATTATTGGTTAGAAATATGGCGTCAGATCAATCCATTTGAAACATCAATACTACTTGATAAACGTCAATCACCTGATGAATTTTTATACAATGATCATATTAAAGTACTTGAACATCGATTAATTATATTTAATAAGGAAGAAATGCATATTATTTCAAATTTTCCTGTAGCGGAATCTATTCATGCATCAATGCTGTATATTCCTTCGATGAAAGCTTTATTTACTGGTGATCTTGTTGTTGTACGTAGTCATTTATTTGTCTCGCCATTCGATTCCTATCCTGATTCTGATAATCATGTATGTAATTGGGTAGGCATTTTACAAAGTCTTAGTTGCATATTTCCTCGATCGACTCGTATTTATTCAGCGCATGGCGATGGACCATCAGTAATGTCATTTTTTGACACAATCGAAACCAATATACAATGGCTAACTTATATGCGAGCACTTGTTTTCAATTCATGTAATGCAACATTTGTTATGCGTGTGTTGGAAGATGTTTTTCGTAACTATTCGAATGTTGAACAGTCTCGTGCATCACTTACAAATCGAATTCCACATTCAGCTGTAGCCATGGGTTGTAAATGTAATCAAGATTCTCCGAGTACATGTGGTGGTCTTCAACCGCCAACATGTCAATTTATACCAAGAAATAGAACTATATCATTAGAACCAATAGCTTTACCCATAGGTTGTATCCAGCAAAAGTTATCATCATACTCCTTACGTCTCGATATTGAACATTCTATCATGTTGTTTATACTTTTAATAAATATAATTTTTAATATATTTTAAATATCGTATATAGTTCTTCTTGTTATTTTCTTTTTTGTTTCAACCAACAGAGTACAATGATTATGTGCTCAAACAGTAAAAACAAAAAAAAACCGTCGGACGAAAATGAACAGTTTACGCATCACCGTCGGCTTCGTTTTCTTCTTGATTGATATTGAAGTAACGTAATTCATAGGAATCTTTCGAATTGGCAATGACACGTAGCCAATCTCGAAGTTCATGTTTCTTTAAGAATTTTTTTGTTAAATATTTCATATATCTTAAAAACAATCTCGAACGATTATGAATAACTTGTTCTTATAATACAAAACAAAATATTTTACCTTTTTGAGAGTGGCACTTCAGATGTCACTGAAATTTTGACTTTCGATTTCTCAATAGAAACGATGCCATTCAAATTTGATGTTTTACCATTGATTTTCATTTTTTCAAGTAAGAATCGCTCCTAATCGTCGAATGGATACATTCATTAAATTAAAAGACGAGAAAATTAATCACATTACATACAAATGCATTAAGATCGAATATGCCATCTTCAACTGGATGTGTACAATCGATATGGTACTTGATTGCCTTGGATTTCTTTTTTGTTCCAGATTTTCCGGCTTTCGATGTTGTAGTGGTTGTTTTCTTTGTAACTTTTGTCGACGTTTTCGCTAGTGATGATGTCGATGGTTTTGGTTTAGCAGGAACTGGTGTTGTGGTTGGCTTTTTGACAGCTTCAGTTTTCTATTGATTATGAAAAGAATGAGATCAGTGAGTAAAAAACAAATTCAAACATACCTCTGCTTTTGATGGAGCCGGAGTTGCTGCAGTTGACTTTTGATTAGCAGCGGAGGCTTTCTTCGTAGCTGATGTCGTAGTACTTGACGTTTTTTTGTCAGACATATTGGAATTGATAGATAGAGAGATTGAAACGGATCTAAAAAGCACAAAGTGTCGATAATGAACTTATTTTACTGAGAATCTTTCATGGGTTCAATGTATTGGACAAGAGACAAGTGCTTGATATTTGATTTTTTTTCTTTTTTGAATCACAGCACATATTGTTTGTTTCTTCTTGTTAGAAGTCTGTACTTTCTATTGGTTTTTGAGAAATCCATAGGTTCCTAGATAGAAACAGTAAAACTTTGAAAAATTTTTCTTTTCTTAGATAAACCCAAAAATTAACATGTGTATTTTTATAATCGGATGATAATTTCATCATTGATATAGATGTCACCTGTGTCAAGTGATAGGTTTCATATTCGCACTATATTCATCTTTGACTGTTCGTTCCAGAATGAAAAAGTTGTCAGACAATGGTATGAATTTTATGTTCTTATAAAATAAAATGAGTATGTATTCATTAACAGAATATATGAACGCAGCCGTTTTGTTTACATAGTTGAGTTAGAGTTCTATCATAGAAACGAAATAACTGCATGATAATGTTGACCATTGTCGATCCCCTAAAGATATTGTTTTGAAAAAAAAATACACATTAGAATAGATCTCGTTGTATGAAGATAATTAGTCATGTGTATATATCAGAGTTCTGAGTGGGCCCAACCTTTTAAAAATTTCAATGGAGACCGATGAGTTGAAAGTATCTAAATTTAAACAATAAAAAAGAAAATGATCAAAATATGCAATAGTTTATCGCTACGTTCCATTTTTTAAGCATGGATGCAACTTTTTTAGAACCCCAGGTGAATGAATCTGATCAATCTACAAAATCCTATCTGAATCCTGGTTGAGAATGAATAACGGATCTGGCGGGAAAATATTGATTTATTATTTGTGTGCCAATTAGTACTTGATGACGTCATTAGAGGTCTGTCAGCATTCTATAACGGATGCCGTCGAATTCCGACTCTAAGGATCCGAATTTTGTTCTGCAACCAGGATTCTGTCGGTTTGTAGAAATTCATCATAAAATCCGAGCGAATTCAGTTGTCGAAATGAATCTCCTGTGAGTGGTCGTTGCCTCTCTCTCTCATAGTCATTCATCCCATGTAATGAAAACCTGTGGTTTTACCTGTCCGGTGACGGACTCCCGCCACGGCAAACCGCCGGTTTAGAGTAATACCGCGGTTCACCGCTAAAATTGATTTGGTTTTCGCAACATGAGATATATTACTATAACGTCTCTCAACAGATATATTGACTTGTCATCCTAATGAAAGTAACCTATTATTATTAACTATTCCTTTCTCCCTGTCGTGCGTTCCCAGTGATTCTCGACAAGTACCATCCAACTGAATCAGTGAAGATGTATGGAAGTACAACAGGGGAACAGTACGATTGGTGAAACTCACATTTGACCTAATTAGAGAAAGTCTTATTTATTTAAAGGTACGAATAGATAAATTTCACCATTTTTATTCGCATTAAATTATAAATTGTACACGAGCATTTCCAAAGTTGAGAGTTTTAGAGCGATTACAAGTGCTACTTTTTTCGATTAAAAGATAAAGAAAGTATATTATTTTTCAAAAATCGATCCAGAATGAGAAATAAAACGTTCATCACTCATGATGGGTTGAAATGAAGAAATGATGCGTACACAAGGAATAAGTTTTTACTATAAAACTCTTGTACACTGTTGACAATTACAATATAAACATTATTTACTTCAGTCACATTCTATAGGGTTTTATTTACTGTTGGAAAGCAAAATAAAACTCGAAACTATTGGCTGATATTAATTTTTCAAGAATGCTCGTCTGCTATAACGGTACTATGTCAATTCGTTGCGCATTCAACTCGTCACATTCATTTCGTCGCCTGTTTTCTTTTATTGAATGTTTGTAACTGTGTTTCGTCTTATCTCAAAACTCACAGTTAATTTTCGAGAAACTTTACAACTATGTTTTTTTAGTGTAATAACTCGTATATATTAGAGAAAAATTGGTTTTTCTGGTCTATGTCAGATAAGGAGCTTGGAAAATACTAGTAATCAAAATTTATTTAGATTTCGAAAATGAAAAGTCGACATGGTCAGTTTAAGCAGTATTTCATTATTAAAGGGCTAACTAAATCTGAGATGAGTATAAAGGCCACTAGCTTGCTATGGGCGCTACTAATCAAATCTGCAAATTAACTCATTCAGTAATTTAAATTAAAAATTACTGAATGAGTTAATTAAAACCTATAGTTTTTTAGGTGAGCTACATTTATACCATGAACAATCTAATTAAAAAAATAAATATTATTTTCATTGTCAAAATAGGGTTCGGTCCCGTTTCGTCGACAAAATTATTTTCCTTTTTCATCCACACTTCATTCAAGAATAATTTAGACGAAAACATCTTCAGCAACATTTCTTCAGTGAAATCATGAAATCATAGCTAAATAAAGTGTCGATGACAAGGAAAAATAATTTTGTCGATGAAACGGGAAGATACCTCAAAATAGATTTTACACAGATGAATTAATTGTTAGAACGATGAAGATAAACATTTAAACTAATTACATTTTTCTCTAATTGGGAAAAAAACGGACATAGAGTGAATGCAACGAAATTATATATGATATAACGGCAGCGCAACGAATTGATCGGTCACCACTATAACGCCCTAAACGATGGTTTATTATACCACGATGGTATCCAAATTTTTTCAATTATAGAAATGGTTCGATATCGTATTCACCGATTGCATTTCGTTTATAATAAGACGAATCAGATACATTAAACTATGCTAGGTCTGTTCAACAAGAAGAAAGTAAACCCATCTGTTACGTGATTCAATAAATTAATATCAACAATTATCTCATTAGTAAAAATCTTCATTGTTTAGTTCCTTGTTCATCTTCATTTTTTTTCGTTGCAAACAATGTCTATCGCGAATGAACATTCGAAAATGTCACCGTCTGCAAATAGCGAACATAATATCTTCTTTAACCTTTTCAATCCCGTATGTCATCTAGGAGATGACATACGGAACGAAAAAGAAAAATTTTGCGTTCTTTCGTCTTGTTAAACAGCGAGAATCATATGATATATTCAAAGGAAAATCACTTCGCATGGCTATGAAGAATGAATCTATGTGTCGAACACATTATTTAGATAACTGAACGCAAGAAACACATATGTTTTAAATAGCAGAACGCAAGAGAGAGACATTGAACTATCTGGTTTCGTGTTTCTACAGAGCGCAAGAAAATATCGGGATTGAAAGGGTTAAAGGAAACATAAAATATGAACAACTGAAGAGGATCATTCCAGTCGTCTGAAAGGTCATCGAAAACAACTATACAGCGATAGATATGGCATTAATTATCATGTTGTTTCACCATAATCCGTCAGCCGTTCTACTAGCCACTTTTCGCTGGGAAACGGTCATCATTTTAAAGACTATTCTCTTCGTTTTATGAGCTGACGAAAAACGACACCGTTTTTAAATGTTTTACATCGTTTTTAAGCCGTTTTCTTCCACCTGGGAAGCCGAAAAAAGATAGCACAAAAGAATGAAGATTTCTCTGGATTCCAACGCAATATAATGAACAAAGAATCGAAGTTAAATTTATTTGTTTCGTAATTTATAATTGAAAATCAATTTTTAGTTACTCGACAAATTAATTGCAACCCAACCAGCTGACAACGATTTCTTTAAATATTACAAGGAACGAGCGGAGCTTCATTTTCGTATGGATGAATATCAAGGTAAACGATGCTTGAAATTATGAAGTCATGTTAATGAATATAATTGTTTCAGACGCAATAAAAAAGATTGATATTATGCAAAATTTAAGCGACATTCCAGTAGACATGAAGCTTATTAAATGGTATGTAACGTTGGATTACGATATCTTTAACACGATTTAAATATGTTTCATAGGAAATCTTTAGTTCAAATCAATTGGTGCACTTGTTCGTAAAGAAATGAAAGAATTCACGAAGATAATTTAAAACAAACTCTCAATAGTATGTTACACATATAATATAATTGTACTTATGTAAAAAACTTTCTTTTTAAGATGAAAACAAAATCAATAATAAATGCGAGAGAAAGTATTAAAACTTCCCATGTAATAAAAACCGGAAGAAAATCGGTGGTTTATCGTGGTTTACTCATCCGATTGCCGGCTCCCACAACTGTAATTTGTCGCTAAAACTGATCTGGTATTTACGACATGGGTCGCATCCACAATTTTGAACTTATTTATCGTGCTCGGTTGCATCAATATTTCATAGTTATGATAATGTCATTTTTCGTTTTGTTATGCCAATCTTTTTTTCAAATATTGCTTTTTATAGTGGCTTTCAACATTGTCTGTTTCTCTGCGTTACAAATGAAACTTCAATTTTTTCACACTTTTGTTTTGAAAGCTTGGGCTTCTCTTTTCGTCTTTCGCTTTCTTTTGTAATTAGATTTCAAAAAAGATATATGCTTAGTCGAAAATGAATAATTTTTTTCATATGCTACAATCTATATTTAAAAATCAAGTACACAAGATCAGCGGAATCACTCAATTAATGATAAAGATTCTTTTGTCACAAATCGTTGATTGATTGGATTGTTATCAGTTCAACTTATTTATTTTATGTTACTTCAAGTACCAAATCATCTCGACCATATAAGAATTGTCGTTGTTTTTGCCTTCGATATTTGTTTACAGGTAGAATATTGAATCAGTTGATGACCAATATCACATCTATTGATGACTCTCTTTCGATGAATGTATTTGATTTCCTTCTACGGCATATGTTATTTATATTTAAACACTATCATGAAATAAATCAGCTATTTTCTTCGACTTTGTCTCCAGTTTTGGGAACAATTATTCTCGTTGGATTGCTTAACTTCTGATCTTTTATATCAGTACTAATTGCTACAAGTGATAGTCTTTATTTGAGTGATCGCTTCCCTTCATCTTCTCTCGTGATTAAAAATGACTTCTACGAACTACACCAAGTCCTATTTATTTCCAACCAACATCAACCATTCTTGAATTAAAAGTTATTCGATTTTACCCTAGTCTCAATCCTACTCATTCCTTGAGAAACCCTGGAAAGATCTTTCAGGATCTTGAATATCAAGGATCCTGTCAAGTTTTGTTCAGGATCCTATCCTGAATCCTGGTAATTCCTTTTTCCAGGATTTTTCAAGGTGAGATAAGATCCTGTTTAAAATTACTTCAAGTTCCTACGCGGATATTTTTCTGACTTGAGAATTCAGGATCCTACGAGGATTTACTCAAGGTCCTATCAAGGATCCTCTCAATGATTATGAGACAGGATTTTAGCAAGATTTTATCAGGTTCTTGTCAAGATCTGTTTCAAATCCTCGTATGAAGACCCTGGCAGGAGTGATAGTGATACCACACGAGGATCTCGCAAGAAAATAACAAGACCAACCAGAACACGAAGTTAACGAATCCTGCAAAGCTTGAATGAGGACCTTGCTCAAAACTTTGCGAGAATATGGGATTTAGAACCTTGCAAGACAATCTCCAAACTAATCAGGATCTTGATAAGAAAATATAAGGATTTAGGAAAGATTTTAACAAGATACTGCTTAGTCTCTTCAACCGTATCCATTTTTTGAGACAACGTTGAAGGATCTTTCAGAATCATAAATCTGAAGGATCCTGTCAGGTTCCATTCAGGATTCTATCCAGGATTAGTTCTAATTAGTTATTGCTCACAATTTTTTCTGTATAGATATTCCAGGATCTTACCAGAATTCACTTCGGATCCAATTCAGGAACCTGACAAAAATCCTAAATACGATTTCGGCAAGATTCATCAAGTATGAGTTAGGATCGGTTCCGGATCCTGATACGAGGATCGTGTCAAGAATTAGTATGCCAGAGAAGGATCTTACCAGGAATAAATTAAGATTAGTGAAAATCCTTAACTGAACAATCCTGTCCAGCTTCAATCAGGATCCTGAACAGAACTGCTCAAGAAAGGATATTTTGAATGTTTAAAAAAAGTACAAGTATGAACAGGATTTTGATCAGAAAGTACAAGGATCTTGTTAAGATCTTTTTAGGTTTGTGTTCAAAGACTATTCAAGATTTTACTTTTCAGGATCCTGTCAGGTACCTATTAAGAATGAGTGAAGCGGTTCTTCCACGTTTTCAGCTGAATTCGGGTCACGATCTGTTCAAGATTTAAAAGCCTGCAGATCACAACGACATTTTAGTACCAATTTTGAGCAAAATTTCAATAATAATAAAAACAAGTATTTTTCAAGATTATATTGCTTTTTTATTCGGACTTCGATAAAGTTCTAAGAATTCAATGGTCTAATAGTATTTTTATGTTTATCTTGATTTTGTTCTTTTCATAGACGAATAGAAGGAGTCATAAAAATCTTGGAAAAAATATTTTCTAAATCTGTTCGCAGTTTGTAAAAACGTTTTTTTGTGATTCGGACTACTGCAATGAGTTATGTGCTAATCTTATCAAGAAACAAAAACTAAGAATCGCCAAATCAAGTATTAATTTGAATTTAGTCATTGTAAGATTGTTTTCATTAAATAGATAGTTTTAGTTAGCAGGAAATCTTTCGACAAAAACTACTCATAATTTTGATTATGAACGAAAAAAATTCAAAATATATGTTTTAAATCGAATCGAAAGTAAAGAATACTACAACTTCAACGATTAAAATAAATATGCCAAATGATGCATTTTCAGAATTTTTTTCAAATAATTTGTATTCAGATAATCATGCTCAAAATATTTGTTCTGAAGAATTTCATTAGCATCTCGATAATAATACGCGAGATAACTATTTTATTGGAACATTATAAAGAGACGATCAGCCTTGCGTTTCGATTGTGTATCATTAACATTGATTGCCTTAATTATTCTACTTGCTATAATCGTTCGTATAAGTCAACGTCAATTTTCAACTGCCGATATTGCTCTTACGCTTACAAATGTTAAAGCCTTTTTGCAAGGGTAGATTTATTTTTATCTAGAAAAAAATTATACATTCTAGACAATCAATAGAAGTAGAAACTCAAACAACCTTAGTTGAAGGAATGCTTGAATATTGCCCACTTGATCAAGAATTGTCCAATCAACTGTCTAACAAAAGTCGGTCACCAACCCATTAGCCATCACAAGGTGGTATTTTTTAAAGAACATTCCCATGCCTCATTTTAATGAACCTAATTCACCATGGACACTTCATGGTGTTTCATTAGTAATTGAATCAGGTGAAAAGAATGGTATTGGCGGAAGAATAGGTGCGAGTAAAAGTTCATTTATTCAATTCTTTTTCGAATGAGTACACTTATCGATGGTCAAATTTTTAAAGATTATATTGATATAGTAATTATTGCATGCGATTATATTTCACGTCGTATTCCAATTATTCCAAAAGATCCTGTTCTGTTTACTGCTACAATGAGAAGTAATCTTGACCCATTTGGTCTAAATCCAGACACGGAAATATGGAATATATCAGGGGAGCAAGTTCGTCATTGCTTAATAAATTGTCCTTTCTTCTGCTATTAGTTGAGCGAAACTTCTTTTCCTCTTATAGGTACCATTGAGGAAATTAGTAACAGATCTAATGCCAAATGATATTCATACATTCGGAAGGGAACATGGATGTAATTTGAGTGTTGGTCAAAACCAGCTGATATTTTTAGCGAGAGTTATATTAGAAAGCAGTAAAATTCTTGTGATTGACGAAGCGACTGAAAATGCCGATAACGTGTGAGTGTAAAAAAAAACAAGAAAAAAAAACGAGATACTTTTAAAAAATAATTCAAATTATTGTTTAGAAAAGAATAATTAATTAAAAAATCCATTCGTGATAAATTAAAACAATATGCACAGTATTGACAGTAGCGAATCCTTTGCGTACAACCATTGTTAGTAATCCTATCAGAGCTCCAAATGGGATTTTCATGCAATTATAAAATTCTATTGTTTATCAAATACATTGCGAAGTTCTCGTATTGATGAAAACTTTCTTTCATTTTTCACTTTTGAAATACAATCTATTTCTATGAAAAGAAGAAAAATGAACTTATTTTTCTTATCCCCTCGACAATAATAGAAAAAAGTAAAAAGCACATCAACTATGTTTTAAAACTACAGCATATCTTAAAAGAAATCGACTTTTTTACTTCACCTTTTACCATTGTGGTTGCATACATACTGATTTATTGTTCATTTTATCATTCTAGGACATTTAGAGTCGCGGTCGTTCTCATCCATGAACTGCTCTGTAGCTACATGATTACATAGTGAGCCTGAACTAGGGGAGGGAAGTTACCGTTACCAACCCGTTACGTTACCAGGTAATGGTTACGGAGTAACTGTTCTCGTTACCAGTTACCTAGTAACGGTAACGGGAAGTTACCAGTTACTTGGTAACGGAGCAACGGAAAAAATATTCTTGTAAAAACTAAGCAGCAAAAGGAATTTTAGAAAAAACAACGTAATTCTATAAAGGTTGACGAAAGTAAATCGGGGTCGGGGAATCCGAATCCGCTTTCAGAATTCGAAAATATTGAAGTATGTTTTCTCGGCTAAATAAAGGGATTCGAGTGAAACTAAATATGATATCCACTAATTCTCTCAAAAATACCTCCCCTTAGCCCAAAAAAACATACTTCAATATTTTCGAATTCTGAAAGCGGATTCGGATTCCCCGACCCCGATTTACTTTCGTCAACCTTTATAGAATTACGTTATTTTTTCTAAAATTCCTTTTGCTGCTTAGTTATTGCAAGAATATTTTTTCCGTTGCTCCGTTATCAAGTAACGGTTACTTCCCACCCCTAGCCTGAACGCAGAATAAAATCATATTTTGTTTATGCGATTCAAGAGACTTTTACCGCAAAGGACTCATCGAGATGATTGAGGAATGGATACGTGATCTAAGAGCAACTCTGAATAGAAAATACCATCGGAAGAGCGATCAATTATTGTTAATGTGTATCAAGGCCATCTTTTATCAGAATGTATCATAAACAAAACATCCAAAGAACATTCTACAGGGCGAATATTTCATCCCATCCCATTCTAAGCTCTCATGGTTATGATGTTTTCTTATCGAGATTTTCATAGTACGAAAAAACAAAACGATAACATTTCATAAAATAAGCTTCTTTCGCAGTAGTATATCTTGAGAAGGAAGTATTCGTCTTGCTTGTAAATTTTAGAGCATTCTAAGGAAAACTTGTGGTATTCAGTTTTCTAATTCTTTTATACTATCTAAAGAACACTTTTTCTGAATGATATAAGTAAAGTTAGCCCCAGGTTCGCGTTTCTCTTGTCTGGATTTGATCTCTAATTTTTAATTGTATCTATAAAGGGTTCTGTTGAGTGCAAAATGTAATTCTCTATCATAGGATGCTGGTTTCCATGAAAATTTTTGGGAAGAAAATTTTGCTAGCGCGCCAAGGTTGATATGAGTCTTACGTTGGTTTGGTGTGCAAGTGAATATATGGAATCAGCACAACTAGGATCAATTTCACTTCGAGCACATCCTCCATCTTAATGAAAGAGATTCTTACTGCAAAGCATCATTGCTTGTATGGGTGTGCCAGACTTTTACCAAAACTCACACTTACATCTGCAGTCCCATTGACACATTAGCAAAATTTTCTTCCTGATAAACATCGTTGAAAACGGTACCATTCAATAGAGAATCAAATTCTGAATGTAACAGTAGCGCTTAGAGACCGATAGAAGGTGATAAAGCGAATGCGGGCAAGAATTTCAGAATCATTTTTATATTTCATAAAAGTCCTCTCTACACAGAAAAAAAGTTTTTCTTCTGAACCCCCAAAAAAAGTTCCGGAGATTTCTAAAAGCAACCTCTGACCTTGTGAAGCTTAAAAAACGAGTCTTTAAAACTACGAAACCTAGAAAGGTTCTTATGGTGTAACCAGGATAGGAACCATCTCCTACGAAACCTTTTTTTAGTTTCGTACAGGAGAAAAAGGTTTCGTTGAAAACTACGGAACCTTTAGAGTTTCGTCTTAAACCCTAATGGTTTCCTACCGAACCATAGCGATTTCTGAAGAAACCATTAGGGTTTAAGACGAAACTCTAAAGGTTCCGTAGTTTTCAACGAAACCTTTTTCTCCTGTACGAAACTAAAAAAAGGTTTCGTAGGAGATGGTTCTTATCCTGGATACAACATAAGAACCTTTTTAGGTTTCGTAGTTTTAAAGACTCGTTTTTTAAGCTTCACATGGTCAGAGGATGGT
Source organism: Rotaria macrura (assembly GCA_900239685.1). Lineage (NCBI taxonomy): Eukaryota > Metazoa > Rotifera > Eurotatoria > Philodinida > Philodinidae > Rotaria > Rotaria macrura. The sequence goes on from OENT01001499.1 coordinate 14,836, forward strand.
TTTAGAAATCTCCGGAACATTTTTTGGGAATTTGGTAGAAAACCGTTTTTTTTCCTGTGTAGCTTATTGATGTTTTGATAGCTTAGAGTATATGATTATTTCGAAGTATAAATATTTTTTGAGAAAAACTGAAAGTTTAGTTGACTAGAAAACAATTTTCTTATTTGGATTTAAAGTTCGGCCAATGGTCAAAGTTTGAACAGCGTTATTTGCAGCCTATTCGATATTTTTTCGTTCACAATGTGTTTTTTTCTGCTGTGGTAGCATACTGCTAGAGAATTTACGTTTAAGTTTGCATTCATGTGGGTTAAGCAAAAGTATTTGTAATGATGCAGATTTTTTTCTTTTCGTTAAAGGATACTTAAATCCTAATTTTATCTTTTATATTTGTTTTCTCTGACGGTAAGAATCTTAATCTCAAAAATCAAAACAATAGAAATATTTTTACTTTAATTACATGGTCGTTTATTGGTTGTTATTTTTTAAATAATTTTTCTATTAACTTTCCTGTTGGATTTTCACTTATAGTTTTTAGTTTGTACTTGTTTAGAAATTTTCCTTTTATTCTTTTTATTTATTTTTCTTATACTCTTGCCGTTATCCTTTTGGATTGTATATTATTGAGGTTTCTGTTAGTTTTTAAATTGTACTTTATATTTATTTGTTATGTTTTCAATTTCATCGTTTTCTTTGTTCTTTTTTTGTTTTTTAAAAGTATTTCCTGAAATAAAAATTGATTTCCATGAAATAATTAACTCTAATATCTATAAGCAAAAGAGAAGAGAGATTACAGGATAATCCTTCCATGGCACTCATTTGTCGACTATACGGGGGACAGAAAAATGAAATATTCACTTGTCTGAAAATCGGTATGATGTATGAAATCATCCATTAAATTGTCAGACAGAATCGACTTAAAAACGGTGTGTTAACGGTACTTGTTATTATACCGTAAACGTTCCTAGGTAAATAGCGTCTTAAAAAGGGCCGAAATATATCCGTATCTTTATTGTTAACTCATACTCGTATTCCAAAAACCTCGGGTCTCCGTAAAGTGAAGGTGTAGCATCAGTTTGAAACCGTTTACGGATCGTCCGCGTTGACCTGGGTACGAAATTTCGTCGTTTTTCAATTATATTCCGATGATTGTCCATTATTCAAGTATACCTTATCCAGTGTAGGCAGTATCTATGCTTGAATACACTTAGGACGTATGTAACCTGAACTTACGCACTAATCATTTCTCCTTGTACTCTCTAAACCGTGAAGCGACCTATTATATAAATAAAAGGTGATTTTTTTTATATACACAATCGTCTTATTTTAACAACATCACTTTCATTGATTCTCATAAGTATGTTAGCAACGTACAGCAAGCGTCATCCTGTTGACAAAAACAGTCGTAAAGTTGCCAAAAGTACGCTTCCAGTTATTGTAACAATAGTATGTGTGACTGTGACTTTGTCTTCGACTGCCGGCACCGTCGCTTTATCGCTGATTCCACTTTATATACCTCAAAAATCTGCTACATTAGCTACCAGTTTGTAGTCCATTTTTCGTGCCTCCATTTATTCTAAATCTTATCGCATCTCGTTGTAGAGGCGACCCAAAGTAATCCGGTGACAATGGTGCTGAATACTGGTATCGTGATTCCTGGTACAAGAAAACTGTCTACTGTCTCTTCTGCACGAAGTATACTAGAAAGTTGCATCGGCTGCACAATTGCACCACAAGGATTGGCCGTAATCAAATCTGAAGTATGTGGTCATCAGCTTTTTCTTTTGCAGCATTCAAAGAGATTGAAACGAAAAGGTTTAAACTCATACTCTGATCAATATCGATCCAACTATTTCGTTTATCCTATATATATATATATATATTTCCTCTATTTTCATTCTATATACTTACAATAACAAGCTGGTATCTTTCGAATACAACCAAGGACAGATGTTACTACACTTTTGAAAAGTAATAGCTAAAAAGTATTCTTTGAGTACATGAGTAGGTCGCAATACGCGCGTAGTTGTGACTAAATCACACTATTATCATGAATCAGATCGATTTTTCTCATTATAAATATGCGATGAAAAGTGAAATGAGGAAATGCCAACGATTGAAGTGCTACTCAGACATGATTCTTGTGACCTGTATACTCTACTCTAAAAGCAAGTTTTACTCTTCCAACATGTCCCTAACTCGATTATTGCAGACAGTTTCCCCAAGTAATAAACCAAACAAAGAGAAACATCGTGAAAATAATACCAGCATTTTCGTATACTTTGAGAGAAACGATTTCATGTGCTAGTGTTTGTAACAAATCGGTAGGATATTATTTGAAAATTTTAATATAGGATCACTGTGTTTTTGTCTAAAATTCGACAACTAAAAGAGAGCTGCTAAAAGAAAAGAAATAGCTTAACGAATTTGACAATCTTTCATCGTTCAAATGCAATAATTAAAGAAATATTTTTCACAAACATTTATATTCATTTTAAAAACATGTAATCCTAAGATGAGTCGTAGAAGAATTGAAATCGATTGACCTAAATAGAATTTCATACAAAAATTTCACATTGTAAAACTGATTTCGAATCGCGCTCAGAACTAAGCCTTGATGAATGAGCGTTGCTTCAAATCTCAATATTTAATTAAGATGATTTTCTGTTGAGTCTGAATACCAATAGTGTGTAAGAAAGAGTTCAAAATATCCAACAGAGCTTGACATTTCTGAGTTTTTCAAAATCGTTCATCATACTTCATTGTAGTAGACTACTGTTTATGAATAATCGAAATTATGGCATCGATGTTTTAGAACTTCTATGAAGAATAGTTAGGGAAATAGTCCACTTCTCAAAGATAGGTTATCGTGTAAAGTTTTCTTACAACGGCTGATATCAGTACATATATATATTCTTGTGGACCTTTGTTCATTCAGTGATAAATCCGTCGGATCTAGAACAAACATGCTAGTCCCGGACTTCGTTAAACTCCTGTATTTATGAATGCGAGTTTCCAGAAAAAGAATTCTACATTCACACATGAAAAGAAATAACAATTTTAAAAGTTCATGAGACGTAGTACCCACGAGATAGAAGGTATGAAAAATTATCTGATAAATGCATCTTGATGCCTTATCTGGGACACTTCTCCAATTTAAAAGAAAATGATTAGAATGGAACGAATTTTATCCCTTAATACATCTGCTATCATTAGTGATATTATCTTCTGCTATCAAAGATGACAATCATCGAAGTTGTATCTTTAGACTTCGAACATAATTTTTGATAAATGCACTGTTAAAGGATTGTTTATTTTTAAAATTGCACTTGAAATGTAACTTTTCAGGCGAACTATGTCCCAATTGTAATTCATGTGATAATTTACATTCATCAGGAAAATTTCAACATTAGCTTGTCCTCATCTTTTATACTAAACGGTAGATAAAAGTTTTTTTCAGAAGGAAACCATATTTCAATCAGAGTAGTTATGAAATAACTTCAAAATTTGTTCAAAACGTTTTAATGAACTTACCAATTCTTTTCAGCTTGTTAGCCTTTTACAAAGCTCCTTCCCTATCGTACAAACAATCGAGAAACTGGGTATTACAATTGGAACGAGTGCTTTAAAAAGTAAACGACGATCGTAAGTGCACTATGCATTTTTGGCTATAACGTCTTTCACCATGTGCGATCGTTTTAGTACTCGGAAAAAACGTGCTTCTCGAGTGATCACTTTGGAGGTCTCTTTTATAATCAAATTCGTCGACAACTGTGACCTACGTTGCCAGCTTCGGAAATTTATGGGCTTGGAAACAAAACTTTTCAGTGGTATATCAGCAAAAACATTACCTTTGCATCTTTTGCGGTTGCTCGGTCCGCACGGAGAAGACCGTGGGATCATCGATGAAATCGACATTATGGAAGTTGTGTCTATAACATCAATAGGTGAGGATACTTCTGATTACATACTCAGTACTATTTTCTTTGGTTTTTCGTATAGCATCGGCGGATGATAGAGGAAGAGAAACTAGTCAGTTAATAACAATACCGGCAGGAGATATTGCTACTGCAATTACAGTACCAGAAACGATACCAACAACAACAATCCCAACAACAACAACAACAACAACAACAACNNNTACTACTACTACTACTACTAGTAGTAGTAGTAGTAGTACTAGTACTAGTACTACTACAACCACTGCGACGACAGCCACAGCAGCGGTAACACAAATAGGTGCTATAATGACGGAAACAACGACAAGCACAACAGTTTTACCAAAAACAACAACATCCATAACAACTATTACAATGACGATAACAACAACCACGACTTCGACAAGCCCAGCTACTGGTAAACATGTAGGAAAAGCTAGACCGTCAAGCTGCATTCTATGAAATAAATATTTTGAAAGTAATTCACTCTGTTCAGAATCGTGTTGAATCATTTTACATGCTTTTGTATAAAAATGCCTTCAACAAAATTCATCCAACTAATGAGAATCAATCGAGATTTACTTTTTTCTGTGCATCTGACTAAGAAGAGTAAAATAATCCGTTCCCATACGTTGTTCTGATCGGCTTCTCGTCGCTTTATGAAAACTGTGACTTATTACACTCTGTTTATGGAAGTTGAATAACAATTGAAATTTAAGCTCAACTTTAAAACATAGATAAATGTAATAATCATGAAGTCATTCCAACATTAACGTGCACAACGGAATGGGTCTATTTGATGGATAGTCTCTATATTCTTTCCTATCGAATGTTTAATATCAACAGAAGAGATAGCCTATTTGAGTTGAACGAAACACCATTCCACAAGGACTATGAATCAGATCCATCGATGTGTATAGTTACAATAAAATAAAATGAGAGCGGTTATCGTTGAAACTTTCATAATCTTTGAACGTTATTAGGCTAGTCAACGACGTTTATTCGATGGACGTTTGATTCGTCAGAAATCAAAGATTGAAATGAATAGTGAGCAGTGCTCTATGGACAAAACGAGTTCATTTGTATGCTATCGAAGAGATCAAGTCTACGGAAGATTCAGCATATAGGAAACTTTCACTTTTAGAGAAGAGTAGAAGTAAATGTGACCAATAGCATACATCAGTCGACATATCAGTTCTGATATCAGCAATGAATAACGCCATCAATTACAACATCGCTATAGATTGTCTGGTATTGGGAAATTCGGCTCTGACTTCTCAATGTTGTGTATCATGTACCCAGGAGAATCATTCCAAGAGTCAGATCCGAGTGGATCCCCGACAGTAGCCCTATCCAATCTGATGTAAATTTCTATAAAACTGATGAATTACTATAGGAATCCCGGTTGTGTATCAACATTGGGATCCCTAGTATTGTGATCCCATCATATCTTACTGTCGGATCCGATGCAACCTGTCGGAGGGCTTCGGCTGAACTCTAACCAGGTCGAAAACTCTGACACAAGATCTTATGAACAACATACAAGATCTTGGAATATGGGTGAAATCTGACAAGAATCTGACAAAAAATCGTCGTCTCTGAGATCTNAGATCTCAGAGAGTACGATTTTCTTACGATTTTTCGTCTGATCTTACAAGATCATACAAGATCAGATGCAGAATCTTATCAGATCTTAACATCTGGTTGTTTGCCCTGGGCAGATACTAAGTCGTTTCCAAAAAATAAAATATGAATTTTCCGTCGGATCCGTTAGTAGTTGTTCAGTCCGCAATACCATCGGATTTGTTCGGTTCGTCAGATCTTGTAAGATCCGGTAGGATTCAGTGTTGGATTCATTTACCTGGGTAGAAAGTTTCAACAGTTCGAAATAGCTATTTCTGGAATGCCTGGAAACAAACAGAGTTCTTTGAACAAATAAAAATCTATGGTTTTTCTGTTAAACGCAAGAAATACATAAGAGATAATTTGAAATTATAGTTACAGTAGAACTTAGTTATTTCTGCATTACAATTCAATATCAACAGTATACATTTTTATTTTAATAAAGCATGCGTCGATACACCTGGTTATATTGAACTATCGACTGGTCACACATGTCAGACTTTCATGGATTATGTATGGTGTGATGGATCTAAACCTCTCTGTATTTTTGTAGGCAATGCAACAGCAGCGGAGCAGAACTGCTGTGCATGTGGTAAATGACATTAAGCAAATGAAGTATAATTTTCTTTTCTCTTTCTTATCTTTCCCAGGCAAAAGTACAACAATAGCAACTGGATAATAAGCATGAATGAACTTACTATTAAACTATAAAACTGATGTCTTTATCAAACTTTATTATACGTACTAACTTTTTATTAACGTCGCATTGCAGCAAACTTCATATTCTTTATCACGCTATAATAAAATTGTTATGTGAGAGTATTTTGATCATCCTCATTTTCCATCATTCATTGGACATTATCTATTTTCTCACGAAAGGATGTGAGTGTGCGATCTTCTCCTCATCCACACCCACCCAATTTATTTAAAAATAATAATATTGATCTTATTTAATAAGCTTGCTAGAAACATAACGTGTTTCTGTCATAATTGCACCATATGAAAGTGTGCTTTCTCAATATGGTTATTTAATGAGATCGAATTCTTTTAGTTTTACAGAAGTAAATATTTCTATTTTAACATCTTTGACGTATAATAAGCTGTTAACTTTAAATGGAAGTAAATAACTTTTTCTTGCAAACATGTTTAAGATTAGGCTTTTATTTATAGGAACATTATTTATTATTACTGTGGCATGATGCTATAAAAAATAGAAGAGCTGAGTTTACTATTCTTATTATGTTGATTAGTCTAAAGCAGTTGGGCCATCTTTTTAATCTATAATCTATTTTTGTTGTTTTACATGAGCACTAAGAGAAATGTGGATCTCGTGCAATGAAAAGCTTGTTCCTGATGTTCTTTTTAAACATAAGCAGAAAATGGAAAATGGTGAAAATAGCTTAACTCGACTCAACTCGAGAAATGGCTCGACTCATCCAGCTCAGGACTCCTCCTGGAAAATGGAATGAGATGGAAGTTTATGAGAAGACTTATATGCATCGACTGATAGTCTTTCTTTTCTCAAGACAAAAACAATAAATTGAAAGAGATTCTTCTGACTGCAAATTTTATTTTTCCTTATATAATCGAAGGTACTTTTGCTGTGAAAATAATCAACTATTATTTACCAGAATTAATTGATTTGCATAAGTATATACAGCAGCGAATTCGTTAGAACATTGGCAAGAAATCGTAATGTATCAACTCGAGTGTCGAAAAATAAAAACTCCGAGTTGTAGTATCCATATTTTCGTTTTATAGGACGTAGCTTAAGGTGAGACAAATCTGTTCATTATTTTAACGATAGGTGGTTTTGCTCACATTCGTCAATCATTAATAAGATTTCGATAGGAAGAACGGGATACATTTTACTCATTTTCGTCATCGCGTCACGTTCATGAAAGTCGACATAAAAAATCGAATTGGAAAATATTGCATATAATGTTTTAATCAAACTTACAGCTTGATTTAACAGATTCTATCATAAATAGTCTTGCAAATGGTTTAACCAGGTCTTCTTAAGGTTCTTCTTTTTAATTGAAGATTGAAAATTGCGATGAATAATTAGAATGAAAAGACAAAATTCATCTACAATCATTTCTATCATCAGATATCATATCAAATTCATGTGCAAAAAGCAAATTGAAATTCTTAAAGCTGTAAAATTCGTCGACTTGAACATGTTCTGCAAATAAGACTTTTAGAATAAAACATTTATTAAAATTCTTCACAAAGATCATGTTAATAATCTTTCAAAATAAAATAAAATTTGCTTTGTTGAAAATGATTTTTGTAAACTTTATTAAATGATATAAACAGAAATTTTTCTACTATTATCAATTTTATTTTATTGACTTAATTAAAAAGAAATATTTTATCACGGAGGTGTCTCCACATAATAACTATATCAAATAATAATAAAAAAATGACAAACAAAGATCTCTTCTACTTTGGTGTACGCTTCGGAAGATAGAAAATCCACATAGTAATTAGAAATTCACACAACATGTTCATCTTCCAAATCATTAAAAAATTCTTTGACTTTTGCAAACTTTTCTAGAGAAGCATGTATCCTAGAGGATACACTTTTTATTAATACTGTTAAATGCAGAATCGTTTCGATCACGCAAAGTAGAGCATATAGAATCATGACATGCTGCCATTTCAAATTTTTATAAAGCAGATCGTCTCAAATCTGTAGGAATCCATTAAACCCTGTGGCCAACCAACCACCAGTCACGAATTCCCGAGAAACCCAAAAGTTCTCAGTGAGCTCCGGATCTTTGAAACGCCGTTCTCATGCTGCTTTCTAATTTTTATGCTCTTTTGAGGAATCCTATGATTTAGACGTTTAATTAAGAAAATCGTCTGGAATTAGTGGGAATCCGTTAGATCGCATGCATTCCTAGCTACCACTCACGAACTCCAGAAAAATCCAGACGTTTTCTGTGAGCTACGGGTCTCTCAAAATCCCTTCTCAGGCTGTAGATGCATGTTGAACCGATTTGTCGGAACCATTGGATTTTATATGGTTGGTGAAAAACAAAAGTAAATCAAATTTTAGTGAATATCATTTGTTTATTACAGGACAATAAAGTTTGTTTTTGAACATAACACCAACAGGTAACGGATCAGGTAAAGATTAACAACATCACATCAGCGAACCATACTAAAACAAACAGCACATGATATCGTTGAAAACATGATTACTTTTGAAAATGGCCGAAATACAAAAGGTAAAAATATCAAGAAAAGATTGAACAACAACGAAGAAGTAAAATTCTTTTGTGTTTTTCATAAAATTTTAACATTCTCTATTGTCCTGTAATAAACATATGATATCCTTGGATTTTCCCGTGTAATTGAGAGAATCATCACGAATACGTTGGGATCTTTTAGATCCAATGCCCAACTAACTATCCTACACGAAATTCTTAGAAATCCAGAAGTTTCCAGACGGCTAGGGTCTTGTAAATACCTTTCTCACGCTGTTTATGCAGGTTTATACAGCTTTTTGGAATCATTGGATTTTGGAGTTTCGTTGAGAAAGTCTTCGGGAATTAGTGGTTATCTGTTAGATGTTATCGATCTATATTTGTTACCAACATTTGTAGGCAATCGGACGGATTTTAACTGTGGACGAGTGGTTTCTGTTTCAAGGATTCCGTTTTCGTCAACGTCAGCTACGTCTGCGCGCTTCGTTTTTGTTTTTCTGTTGGAATGCGTTCCATTACAAATGAGTGATTTGAGTTTAAATTTCCAGATCATTGTTGGGTCATTGAGGGCATTTTTCTTGGAAGGACTTGAAACTACATTTTTGTATATGTCTTTCCTCCACTCTCTCTCCCTCTCTCTCCCTCTCTCTCCCTCTCTCAACTCTCTCCGCTATCACTCTTAGCTGACTCCCCTCCCATTCTCCTCTCTCTCCTCTGTCCCCTCTGCCTCCTCTCTTCTTGTAAATGTGTTTTTTTAATTTTATTATTTTTAAAACGTTACAAAATGATTTCCGGGAAAATAGAGTATCGGTCTCTCTCTCTTTCTTTCTTCCTGTTTCATTCTATCAATTCCTTGTCCGTTTACCTTTAACCATTGAATTCCAAGTTAAACTTTTGTACTCGATGATTTCCGTAATGGACGACATACAGGTTACCGTGTCGATCGAATGACAAACCGGCAGGCGCATTCAGATGGTTCGATTGTCCTCCTTCACCGTTTCCACCAACAATGGCACTTCCCTGTGTGGCTCCTTTGGGCCAACGCATGATTTGAGCATTATACTCATCAGCCACATAAACAGTGCCTAATTGATCGACAACGACTCCTCCAGGATATGACAATGGTTTGTGACCATTTCCTTTTCCTCGACCACCAGCCACGACGATGCCTTGTCTTGCACCTTCCACCCATTTCATTACACGATCATTTCGCACGTCAGACACGTAAACTGACTGATCTCGATCGACGAATATGTATTGTGGGCCAGAGAGTTGATCGAGACGATCTCCACCTCCATTACCACCTGCAACTACTGTTCCTTGTGATTCTCCTCTTCGATATCGTCTCACTTCATCTTTTCCAACGTCAGTGACATAGAGAGATCCATTTTCATCTATTGTCAAACCCCAACAATCGATGTTGAAGATGATTGTTTCTCCACTTGTCCCATTTCGACGAGGCCATCGAACCACTCTTCTATTCGAACGATCGCAGATGATGAAACTATCAGTGTCATTGTCAACAGTCACATCCCATGGGTTAGACAACTGATGATCTCCACGTCCTTGTCCATTTCCCCCGGCAACCACTTGACCACTCGTCTCACCCGATTTCCATTCCATAATACGATGATTGTCTGTGTCAGCAATATAGACAGTTTGATCATCATCAACATACAAACCGAGTGGTTTTGATAGTTGATTGATTGCATTGCCTTTTCCGTTTCCTCCAGCAATGGTGATACCATTTTGTTGCCAACGAGCAGTCGGATGAATGTTGAGTGAGGGGCCAAGGAGTGGAACTAGTAGATATGAAGAAAGATAGAGAGAGAGAAGGTGAAAGAAATGATGATAAATTTACAGGTATTTCCTCGGGGTTTTAGGGGGAATGATAGGTGGGGTGGGAGAATTTCATTTTTAATGTGTGTGTGCATGTGGACCGTTATAATTGCATTCTATTTCTGATTATTCATCATATATGCAAAACGGGAATACGAAAGGTCACATATTATTACTTCTTCAGCACTTCTCCTTCTTCTTAACGACTACTAACTAACTCGCCGATCATTACTACTTGATTAACTCACTACTTGTAATCCTGTAAGCTGAACTCACAGGTCCAATGAAAGAAAATGCATTTGTTTCTTTCTCTCCTTCCTTACTTCCTTCCGGTGCTAGTACACTTCGTCCCACGACACTTCGTCGCGAACACTTCGTCGCACGATCACTTCGTCGCACGATCACTTCGTCGCGCGACACATCGTCGCAGTACATTTCGTCGCAATGATAATTCTTCACGATAATTTATCGTACATAAACGAAAGAATTAATTAATTGAATTACAGAATTTAGATTGGTCTGTTATTTAATTTTCCCCATTGTACAATTTTATCTTTATCTGATTGCTCAATAATGTAAATTTTAAAAAAAAAGAAAAATAGATCTATCCAATCTCTGCTCGTGAATTTTAAATTGATACTAACAAAATTCCTAGATTTGTTTCCGCATCAAATTTCAAGGAAATTAACCAAAGAAAAACATATTTCTCTCATATGAAAAATACCTTCGAACTGAAAGATTTTTCGCGATCCAATAAAGCATTCAAAGCATTTCACCCAAAGATGTTTCGAAAAAACATATGACCATAGATGGAATTCGAACTTAAAACAAGATACTCTAGTTTTTAAGTTTCGTTTACGCTTTTAAAAAAGAATGCTTAACTTGTAGCTATCTTGAACGTAGTAAAACTCGAGTAAAATAAGTTTTTTGCATAGAATTTGTCGACATGAATTTATAAAATTTATTTAAACTTAACTTTTTCAATATAAACGAAGTTAGCTTGGTTGAAAGAATTTTTTCTTGAATTTAAAAATCTACTAAATTCAAAGACGCCACCTGTACATAATAAGGACATTAAACAATAATATCCCAGAATGTATGACGATTATTTTTTATTTATATTCACAGCATGAAAACTTGAAACCAAAACGAAAATTTTTTTACATTAATTTATTTATCCATATATTTTCTAATCACCAACAGTTACTTCAGAGATATTGAGTGAATGATGAATTTCAAACGAGAGAGAGTTTCATCTTAGTTAGTCGTAGTTTTCCTTAGTTCTAAATTTGCTCAGAAATCATTTTCTTGAAATACTTTAGTTTTATTTAATAGTAGATTAGTTGAACTTTAACAAAATAATTTCTCAAACAGTATCAATAAAACAAAGTTATTTTTTAATCTGACTGCATATTCTACCCATTATGTTACTCTAATAATTACATGGTAGAGTATACATTCATGTAATTAATTGTGTAACATAATAAACAGCATGACTTAATCCAATTAAGTTCATCTTTTCGTTTAAATACGATGAATTTATCGCAACAAGTTATCATTGCGACGAAGTGTTCGCGACGAAGTGATCGCGACGAACTGTCGTGCGACGAAGTGAGCGGTCACCTTCCTTCCTAGAAGTCGAAGGTGAAAACTTCAACAGAAAACAGGCCGTTTTAACCGAAGGCAACATTTTCAGCTACCCCTGTCATCCACCATTGCTATTTGGCTCCGTCGTTTCGACCAGTGAGGTTTCGGGGCTCGCAGTTTTGGTCTGAAAGGGTTTTAAGACCCGCAAGGTCTTGGCCAATAGGGTTTTGGCCCCGCCGTTTTTGCCAATCAGGTTTCTTGGCCCGCCATTTCAGCCTATTGGGTTCCCTTGATACCACTGTTTTGGCAAGTCAGGTTTTTTGGCACAGAGCTTTTAGCCAATCGCATTCTTTTGGCCAGGAGTTTAAGCCAAATAGGTTTTTAAGACTTTCGAATATGATGAATCAAGTTTCTTTCACGGTGGTTTCAACCACTTAGGTACCCTGGGCCCACGGCTATTTTCATCGCTGTCGGATTACACTAACTCTAAACGATGATTAAGATGCGCCTTCTAGTCTAAGTGGCTTAGGACAATTGTTCGGATAGCAGGAGGTGTTGGTTCAATTCCCGCGAAGGTCATAATTTTCATCGTTCTGTCACGTTACATCCTTGACACTGCTTGTCTCTGTCGTTCTATACATATTAGAGCTAACTATGGGTGCTGTCGATCAGCTCTCCGTGACTAGTGGTTTCAGCTGAGTGAGTTTCTGTCACAGAACCTTCTGCTAAATGCTTCTCCTTTTTTTAAGGTTTTCTCTCTGACACGGTTTTTTGAAGATGAATTCTGGTCGTATTCATGTTTTTGCAACGAACATTTTAATGTATTTCCGTCTCCGACGAAGGGAGCCTTATATTGAAGAAAGTTTCGTGTTTATGTTTTTTGTGCGTTTATTCATTATTACTTGTTGGATAACGTGTACAAGTACACATGAGTAACTTTACTTATCAATGTGAATAACGGTAATACGATAGAGAGAGAGAATTCCAGACGTTACTGTGACACTTTCGGTGTAGTTGATATGGGTTTTGTTATTTTTTAGTTCTGATTCTTCATTGTATACGCATCATCATCCATACTTTATGTGTTGGTATACTATACGCAATCTCTCTTCGTCTCTCTTTTTTTTACTATCTCTCGTTCATTAGCTGATCGTTTACTTTGACAGTATCAAGATATATGTGTGTGCTCTCTCTCGCATCACTATTATTATACTATTGTTCATCGATTCTTTTCTCTACTTCCTTGGATCATCTCTATCTCCTTCTTGTGGCTTATATAAGTGGGTGCTGTCTATGAAAACAATGCGATTTATGATGTGGGGAAGCTAAATTGGGTGGAATTCCACCAACACGAACTCTTCTTCCATGTAAAATCTTCGCATTTTACTCCATTTATCAAAGTTTCAGCTTCAGTTATGCTGTTAAGTTAACGGTTATTTTATGAAAGTATTGATTTTCCACTACGGAAAACTTAAAATTTTATGCGGTACAATGAGTTTTCCTCATAGCTCTCATGGTCTGAGTAGCATTGCTGCTAGTGTTTTAGCATCATTAAAGACTTGAGAATAGCAGTACCAGCCAGTGTCTAGGAAACCATATTGCTGTTCAGGTGTGGTTTTGAAACAGAGAGAGGTAAGAATATCTAGGTGTATATCGAACACGCTGCACAACTATCCTTCATTAGTAGCCTCCGGTGCACCGACAATCGAGCCTTCATTCATTTATAAGGCAATATACAGAATCAACATCTACCTATGCACGTAGATGAAGTTTGAAAATGCTGTAAATCTGCCATTTATCATATTATGAATGACTCCCTGATACTCGCGTCTACGAATAAAACGACTATCTCTACAGAAATGAACGAGTATTCGCAATATATCTACTATGATGTCTGGCTTAGAATTTGTCGCCTGTTTCAAGGATAACTTTTTGGAGTGTCCATTTCGAAATAATCGACGTTGTGCTCCTCACTTCTCTAAGTCGATGTGAAATGTTTTTCGAGATAGAAATATCAGCTACCTCGAACGAACAACTCATCAGAAGGCTGGCACAGAGCTATTCAAGTACTGTGATCGCTGATCGATTTTCAGGATAAAGTTGTACATAAATTTTGTTTCGCACTCAGCCCGAGAAAACATATCAATCTGTGAATCTATCAAAGACATGAAAATTGGACAGCACGCGAATTCGATTATGGCTGAACAGCTACAACCTGGGGTTGCTAAATTAAAAAAGCGAGCGAAATACGAGTTGTTGGATGAACAATTACAACGACTAGTTTCGTCTTTTCATCTGATACCAAGAGAATGTATTTTAAAAGAGCACGAACTCAGTCCAGTGTTTTATGTGAATGTTAAATCGACTAAATAAAGTTATTTTATTGTGCTTTTTCAATTTTTTTGTAAATCAGCCTCAACTGTAGTGTCACCCTTCTTTTCTATAGTTCAAGAATTCATGATTTGCATCGTTTTCAAGACATTTTCCGATGAGGGGGGAAAGGTGGATTCTGGATTTCCAGGATTCTTGAATTTCCATGGGATCCCGGGCTTTTAGTGAGATTTTGGAAATCCTGGAATTCCATGGATTCTCGGGATTTTTATAATAACAAGTGACATGTCCGAAATTCATATTGAATTTCTACGATCCTCACTCTAATCCTGAAAATCCCATAGAATTTACTGTCAAGGATTCCCTGTTTTATCAAATTGCTAGAAAAGTGGCCTTAACATGTTGAGGACAATTATTTACCAGACGAACATGTTTTTTCGTATGCTTGACCTAGTCAGAAATCAACATTTACCCATAGCGCATCACTTTCTTGTTCAACAACCTCAAGAAAGCCACGTGTATGAGAGAAAGAAATTCATTTATAGTGCCATTAAAAGCACTAGATGTATTTTCACAGGTCAAAATCATAGCCAGAATAAAAATATACGGTCTGAAAAGTGACTTGAACTCAAAACTACGTTGTTTTACATAGAAGTTTTTCTTATGCGCATAAATGCGCACTTCTCAAGATTTGTCCATAGTGCATGACATTCTTGTAACACTCACGTTCAAGCTCATTACGGACTATAAAATGCTATCGCCTCTTGTATAATCTCATATCTTACGCATATTATTCGACATCATCTTTTCATCGATTGTTACCTCATGGTGAATGTCTTCGTGCTGTGTTGATTTATCACTAATTACTTTATTGTTTATATTTTACTCATCACATTGATTACACTTTCTCTATGTATGACGCTGATGAGTTGCCGCATGCCTCTATTCTTTATTCGTCATGTTCATGGTTCTGTTCTTCTCTTTATCAATGATCCTTCTCTTCTCTCTATATAAAGAGTGGACAGAGAGGAAGTGGGCATTCTTTTGCATAATAAACACAAGAATCGTTGCAATTCTTACTGCAAATGCTCTACTATTTCATGCACATATCCCAAAATAGTTCACTAGGGTATGCTATTAAGTTTTTTTTATGAATTATTTCTTACATTAGAATGGTTCGCATGGTAACAGATGGGTGTAACGCGATTACAGCACCAACGTTACCATTCCTTCTCAATGTAAAACTATAATTCAGTTATGAAAACTTTAAAGTCAATCAAAATTTCATCAAGAAAAACTGTCCATGCAGATGCATGAAGTAATGGTCAAATTCATATAGGAACAGAAGTTAATTTACTCAAACTAATCGAATCTCTATCCCTTTCTACGAAGAATGCTGTGAACAGGAGATTTATTAGCGACATATACGGACAAAGTCGATTTCTTATAAATTGCTACTAAAATAATTATAAGAATACAGTTCAAGATAATTCATTGTTTTAAAATAAACTCAATGCCTGTCTAAAAAAAACTGTTCGATTAAGGAACGTGTACGAAATTTCATTATATTACTTTCCTGTTTATTGTGCTGCGTATTGCTTACTGAAGTATAACGAGCTCGAAATAAGTGTCTTAAAGAAGTCAAAATATATTATTGCACATGCTAATTCTTCTTAGTGCTACAAAGTCTTCGTATTATCGTTAAGAGTTCTATGGAGACCCTGGTGAATATCATTTAGCAAACTTTAAACTAAGAAAATAGTTTAAACACTGAGCTACCTTTTTTCTTTTGATATAACTTTCAAGCATGATGTGATAGACAACTCTGTCAAACTGCATGGCTTTAACTTTCAACCACCTTTGATATATAAAATGTCAAAGTCATTAGCAGCAGTCGTCATATCTTAATGAGCTTCTTTCATTTGAATCTTTTTAAATTGAATTTTTCTCAATAAATTGTTATATTTTTCGAACGAATCTTTTTTTTTATAAAGGAAGCTTATTCTTGGTAAACTTACCGGCAGAAATCGGGCTTTTATCAACATCAGGAGATGAAGTTGATTGAAGTTGTTTTCTCAGTTCAGTGGCTTGCTTACGCCATTCGATACCTTTGTCCAAGTTACCAGTCTGTGATGCAAGTTTGCCAAGATCTTGATATAAATCAATACGCAAAGGATCACTGGGTAGGAGTGTTTTGAGCAAACGAAGAAAATATTTTTCGGCCAAATCAGATTGACTCATTTCTGATAATAACTTTCCTAATATTTGAAGATTTGTCGCTTCAGTACCGAGCTGCTCTTTCATATCCACAAGAACTTGTTTTAGTTCATGTTCATCGTCACTTCTTAAAGCCATTCGAACAATCCATACTTGATCGTCGCTACTACGATTGATACTTTCCAAAAAAAAAATTGAACCAAGCATAAAAAGTATTTCTGATTCACCAGGATATTCACTATATGGACTGATATCTGCGAATGCTTTTGCGTTGGCCACTGTAGGATTGGCATCGATTTCAAACAATATTGGCTCTAAGCCGTTTGTAGACTTTGAGCCTTTGAGGAATGTAAGAGCTTTTATCCTATTAGAACTAGTGGAAAAAAATGAATTCACTGATATGAACTGACTACAGGATTGTTCCAAGGTTTTCAGTTCTGCACTTGATATCATTTGACTTCGATAAACTCGTACAGGAGTTTTAATTTGATACTTTTGCAACTGACGATGAATATCGGAGATGAATGTACGAAATAAAAAAATTAAATGAACATCTTGGTTACGTAAAACTGCATTAAGAGTCTTATAAAAGAACGATTCTTTTGTGTACCACCGCAATGATTGGTCAGATGAGTAATTTTCTTGAAACTCTCGCACATGCCTTAACTCTATTGCGTTACCCTTGTATTGTTGTTCACAAAGAGTAACAAGCTCCTTTTTATCTTCTTCTGTGTATTGCAATCGTAGAAGACAATCAATGAGAACTTGATAGAAAACAAAGCGACCATTCAAATCCATTGTTGATCTACCTGTTCCAGCATTTGCAGTAAACACATTAATTGACAATGGTTCGTCTAGTATTTTCTGAATTTTATGATCTGCTTGAATTTGAGAGATCAACTCACCAATTTCGGTAATAACAGCTTTTACCTATCAATAAGAATCATCAAAGAAAATCCAAATCTTTGAATCTGATTTTACTTTAGCAAATTCGGCAGCCCACCTTTTGTTCCTAGACTTATCCATGCAGTACACATAGATCGATATGACTTGTCTAAGTTTGTGAATAGAGGGGACTATTTGTTGCCCTAATTGACCGGTAACAATCATGACTAGCCGTTCATTTTGTGATCGATTTTCAATAAAATTTTGGCATTCTTTTAAATCTTGAAACAACTCGAGACGATTAATAATAGAGCGTAAGTGTTGTTCTGTATCTCGAATATCTTTGGCATTTCCATTAGGATCAAGCCAAACAATGCAGAAAATTTCGAGCGAACTTGCGTCAAAATATTTCTGCGAATCACCAGCTTGGCAAGCAGGAGTGGTCATACTGAATGAAACTTCTAGATCGAGTAGATGTTGTGGATGTTTTAATCGATTTAACTATAAAATGTGTGGATGTTGTTTAGTAGTCTGAAATGAGAGTTTAATTCGTAATAGATTTTTGCTAAAGAAAAATCCTTCCTCCTACCTCTTCATTTTTCTACGCGAGTTCATAGGCTCAAGGTGCAATATTTTTATGGATAGAATTAATTAGATTTTTCAGGCTTTTTTGTCAATCTACACTATGTTATATCTTTTTTCGTGAAAAGCTATCCACTAGAAACTTTCAGACTTTTCATATCTATCCATATGAATCATAATCTTCGTTTTTCTGTCGGGCAAAGTTCTACAGTGAACATAAATAAATTCATCAAATTAGGTCGTACATCCAAGTGGATGAGTTAGATATCAAACCCGACGGAAGAAGCCTAATTTATTAATTAGGCTACTAATCAGTAGCTGGGAATATTTCTAGAGGTCGGCTAAATACTTATGCCGGATACAGTCAAAATCCTAAAGTAGAATGCAACAGCATCCAACATTAAGGATCCTGGTATTATTCCGCGTCCGGGTTCCGCTAGGATTTCGTGGGCTTGATGAAAACCCTATACAGTTCTATCGGATTCTGATAAGAATTCGATGGGATCCAATTATCGGAATGAATCTCCTGGGACATACAAAAACAAATATTTTTCAAATATGATTGAAAATGAACTTAATACTTGAGAAAATACTGTGGTTTTGTTCTCAAAATAATATTACACGTGACTATATCAGAAAAAAGTGATGATTTTCACTAACCCAGGATGAAGGCGAGCAACCGGATTCTATCGGATCGCTTTAATACTGACAGAATTCTATCGGACGTAACTGGGAATCAAGGGTCCCAGATTCCTATATGAAATCCGACTGGATACGAATCATTTCTCACAGATTTCTATCAGTTTTCGTCGGATTCGGACGAAACCCGATGAAATCCGAATGGGATTACGGGTCACTGGACTCTTCGACTTGGGAATATTTTCGAATCATTTGATGAAACAATATGAAGGTTAGCCTTGATTGTTTAAATAGTATTAATAGAGATCTTTAATCGTTATTTCTACCATGGAAACAGGAAATCTTGTCTATAGGTAACCGTCTCTAGGGTCGAAGCGACAATAAAAAGAAAAGATTCGCGTTTGTTAGATCTGCATTGAAAACTCGTTCTAACTGTGTAGGAGATCTATGCAATGATCAAGTGATTTTTGTAGGATATAATTCTCGTCCTTTCATTGGTATTAATTTTTAGTCTTCGAAGCGGTTCTACTCGTATTTTAAATGTATTCAAGAATTCGGTGGCGAACATTTAAAATGGCATTCACTTTTCGAACACCGATAGAAGAGTGTGGGTCATGGGTGTCAGTATGGGGGTACGAGCGAGTTAAGCTAACTCTGATTACCATTTGCACACACACTCATGATAATGAAAACACCTGAATGAAAGCTAGACTTGAAGTTGCATAAGTCTATTTTCAGAGTCTATTGATTTAAGAAAACGTTTAACATAGTGTTCGTTAGATACGTAGTGATATTTTGATGTTACGAATGATAAAGATCGACATAAATCTGTTTAAGTATATGATGCATAACTGTGTCGATTTTTCTTAAAAGAAGTAGACAAATTGACACTTACACGCCAATCGACAGCAGATTTCATCATATATCATGAGGTATTCAGAATATGTTAGAATGCTTTTACTTTCTTTTGTGTAAATGGTTTTGGTGTTACACTGATTCTGGGCTTATTTCAAGAAATATTTTGAGAATTGGCCATGATGATGCAAATTAACTCTACCATATATTTTATGATTTATGTTAGAAAATCTTACGAGAAGTGCCTTAATATTAAAGCATATTCAATTTCGGAAATCATTCAGAACCAGCAAGGTTCGACTTTCGCTAGACTCGACGTTTGAATTCGTCAACCATGCAAAAAAGTGTAATATTGTGGTTAATAGATTTACTTCCAATCGTCTGTAGATTTCGATTTGTTAAAAATGGACAAAAATGCCATCGTTCTTTTCTCTCTTGATATTTCAAGGAGAAAGTTGAAAAACTATCTTTTTATCTCAAAACATTTTCTTGTCTCGTTGACATCACGGATATATAGGTCTACGCATCAATATTCACTCTAGTAACAGTCACGCTTTCATGGATTTCCTAAAAGTATCTCTTCGCATTATTTTCTGCAGTGAGTACTATGAAATAGTTTTCATTCATACTCTGATACTGGTACATAGTTTGAGTGCTTTGTCCATTTTCCTTAGTCACTGATGTTTGATACGGAATGCTCTAAAACGGATATAGCAGATTCACAGATCAGTGAAAGCATCCTATCGTCTTTCCACACTCATTCATGTCTGCGGCAAAACGTCTCCTCAGCTATCTCAATTCGTTTGGGAACTGCATGTAGGTTCTAGGTCGAACTAATATGTGAAGCTATACTATTTGTTACTCTCTACTGTAAGACATCTCTATTAGTGGCAACGGTTCGTTGTCTAACTATGAGACTATTCATGACAAGCCTTCACTCGAAGAAGTGCATAGGATCTGTAACCGCCGTATCGGAAATAGATTCCACATCCTTCACAAATATTATCTAAGCTGTGAGTGGTAGCCACTGATCGATAAAACTGAAAAACGTATCTTAATACCGTGCAATCTTCGTCAATATCATTTAACAGGTTCGTATACATATGCCACAGCCATCTACATAGTCACGGTCGAATATATGATATTATTCATACACTCCTCTCTGATATGAAACCTACTGCTCTGAATTTCCTCAAAATTAAAATATCTCTGGTCATAACAGAATATTTGAATTTACGATCGAAACTTCAATAAGATTTAACATAGAAATAAATGATACAATTCGTCAAAGACTCCAGAGAGGTCAAGAAGAAAAGAATCCTGAAAACTTTTGCGACAAGATTGGTTTTCTGTTCTGTTATTTTCTGGCTAAAAAGTTCCCCTAAAATTGTAACAAATAAAAAAAATACTGAATAATACTATCACATGAAAACATTACATTATCAAGATCTACACTTCCAAGGATGTGCAAAAATGAATCAACGAAATTTCTAACTGATATAATTTGACCTATAAATCGACTTAAACTACGTGAATTATCAGTTTCAAAAACGTATCGATATCTATCGTTTCTATTACTAGAGCTTTTTCAGCACTATACACCTCGCTTGAGTGAATAATAAGTTTCCAAATCCAAGCTGATCTTATTCATGACTTAACACACGAGAATCGTTTTCCAAAATATCCACGAAAAGACACAACATTCATTAAGTTCAGTTTTCATTACATTGCCCATGTTTCATTAGTTGATTTCTTCTGTCGAAAGATTCGCCTATTACGCTTGGCAAACAAAGAAAATGCGCTTTCTTTACTTACTATCTTTGAAGCGACTACACATATCAATAGGAAATCACTCTAACTGATATATAAGACACTACTATGCAAGCAAGTATAAAATTAATTGACCATGCAGGAAGTTTCATGTACAACGGACAACAAAAGTAACATTCATTTTTATGTGAAATGGGATAATAGTTATCATACAAACATACGAAATGTTGAATGGTAGTAGACTTCATTCACTGAATGGAAAAAGTAAAAAGATGGTGCATGACCTTCATCGTAAAAATATGAGAAAGTTTACGGCGTTCGAGATTGTATGATTACAATTTTCACATTATTCTAAACCAGAAAGGTATATCTAAGAGAATATTAGTTTATAGTAGAATTTGATTTGATAGATAGTTTTCGGAACTCTGTTTGACTTCTGTGTTGAAAAACGACTCATTAATTTATACTTGTCTCATAACATTCATTCAAGTGCAGTCTTCAATTCAACAACGTTTGTATTCTGGTGAATC
Source organism: Rotaria macrura (assembly GCA_900239685.1). Classification (NCBI taxonomy): domain Eukaryota; kingdom Metazoa; phylum Rotifera; class Eurotatoria; order Philodinida; family Philodinidae; genus Rotaria; species Rotaria macrura. The sequence continues at coordinate 36,844 of OENT01001499.1, forward strand.
TGTTTGTCTCAATAGTTTAGTTATTATTTTATTTGTATTAACAAACTATCTGTCGTTCTACTTATCTCTCAGTACAATTATTTTTACGAACTTTTGTTTCGTATTTCTAATCCTAATACAACGATAGAAATGTTCTCCCATTTTCAGTGTATAGGATGAAGATGATTATTATTCTAATTATTATCATCTCCGTTAAGCAACACATACACACGTATAATCTCGTATATGCTTCAGTTAAACACAGACGTATCAATCGAAGTTATGTACATACTGACTAAAACGATACAGTATTGCCTTGATGACAGTAAGTAGAGGCGTTTTTCAAGTGATCTAAATCTTCTGGCATATGAATGTATTTATAAGTTTATATCTTTGTTCTTTATAGAATAACTGCTATCTGACTGTTTCTTACTCTTAAACAGGAAGCTTTTCTGAACAATTCAAACGAGTGATATGTAAAGTGAAATGCTAATAGTGTCTCTCAGAACATCACAATTCCTAAGTCTTTCAACATTATACAATTGATAAGTTATATTTACCTTTCGATTGAATTAATATTTCAATTGCTTATTTTTTTTTGTCAAGACTATCACGAAATGAATCCAATGCATTACCATAGATAAAAAGTATCTCGATGCACAATGAATTAGTCTTGTTTTACATCTTGTAATTTATAATACTTCAGTAAATCCTAATATATAATTGACGCGCACCGAACACAAGTACATTACTTTGATTTATCTTTTATGCTGCCCTATGCATCGACTTACACACTCAAACACCGAAAATTCACATTATTTATTTGCATGTCTCTATTATCCTACTTTTACAATAGCAATTATAAGTATTAGAATTTTGTGGGAAAATTCCTAAAGAAATCATTGTTGAGTAGGATTGACTTTTTTGTTTTTCATCTGAATCGATCAAACGATTTTACTTTAAACTCAGTGAAAAAGATTGAAAACATAAATTTATTTCATTTTTATTTCTCACGATCTCTCCATGGATAGTTCATTCGTCTTTGTAACATGAAGAACAATGACAAAATAATCGATAGTTTAAATTCGAATACTGTCTGAATGGTAAAACATAGCTATGAGCCGAAAATAGATACGAGTATTGGACTTAGTAGTTTCACTTTTCTTCGTCGGTGTACCTTTTCCTCCTTTTCATATCACACACTAATAAATATGTTGAGGATGATCTTCTTCAATATCTCCTATTGTTATGAGTTCCGAAGCTTCTTACTGCCATGACCAGAAAGCTTTAGAATTCTTATGACTATAAATAATGTGAATTTCACTCTTCCGTTTTCAACTCGATGATGTCTCTGTTATCGAATTGTGTGTAAACTAATGGTAATACTAGGGTGGATTTTTATGCAGTGAGAAAACATCATGAATGTAGAATTCACAGGTCGATCATAAGTAATCTTTGCAATTACTTGAAATCGAGACGAATCTGTATGTCTAGTATGCATGTGTGAGGTATCATGGAAAAAACTGAGTTGACCAATTTGCTTACTGTTATACATATACGCAAGTTGACTGACTTAAGTAACTAATTCAATCATCATCTTAAGTTTCATATCGACCCCAGTCATTTCTAATGGAGGTTCGATTGTCCAAACAGTTTGTTTTCATTTAGAAATTTCTTAAATTACTTACTACGATGAAAAATATTTTTACCAAAAATAGGGCTGCAGACTCTAAAGGTGTGTTGCTTTAGCGTGTAAAACTTCGCTATTGCTGTTATATTGTGCGATTCGTTTGTCAGTTCTGAAAGATAACGACATTCTACCTTTATTATCTACATTTTTGTTGTTTTATTTCAATGTATTTCGTCGACTAACTTTGACGACAATAGTTGGATTTTATCAAAAAATAAAAATTGAAAATGATATAAACTCGCTGTGAGTGAGGATGGATATTTTTTCGTTTACTTAGATCCTTATCTACATCCTATTCATAATAATCAAATGAGTCGTCGAAAGTCTCTCGCGAGAAAATAGTTTAACTTATTTTCTTCATCACATTCAAAGGGATTCAAATATTTATTTAAAAAGAAATGTGAACTCCATACAAATAGTAAAAAGAGCGTTTTGTATTAATGCAACAAAAAAACACAGGTGCCTAAATAAATCACTCATGAAATAAACAAGACTGGTACAGATCTTGTTTTAACTTTCTGCTATTGTTCCACCACTACTCGTTACATATTGACATAGAAAGCAATTAGCAATGGAGAAAAATTCCCATTTATTACTTAAATACATTTCTCAAACATAGTTTTCCTACCGAGACAAAATAAAGAGATTTCAATTTCGACTTTCTTTTAGAGAACAACAAATAAATACCGGTCCAGTATGTTCTATATGGGGCTTATTGAGCAGATGTGTTAAAAAGAAATTCTAATAAGCAAAATTATGTTCCGCTGGTGTATGAGTTTAGAAAAAGAAAGAAGTTTTCCACGATTGTTTTTATTTCCTTCCCATATAGATCAATCGTTCTTTCTTCAAGATCATGCGGTTCTCTCTCGAAATAGTCTTGAACCATTTCAAAAGTGAAACATTTCGACTTTTACTTTACAATATGTAACAGAATCAACATTAAAATGCATGCATTCGTACAAATGCAAAATGCCTTTTGTCTAAATGTTTATTTCGATTGTTCTGACAAAATAAAATACCATGCAAACTGTATTTTAGATCCAAGTAGATTTCTTGATTCATCTTCTATGAGATTTTTCAAAAGTTTCTGAAAATGTGTAACAAACATTTCATAATGTCCTCATTCCGATTACGAAATGTTACATTAGAATAATAACAAAGGAAAATATTTGATTCAGTTAATATTTGAAATTAATTGCAAATTTGGTTTTTGACTAAATCACGAATCACAATAAATATTCGATCTATTTCATTTTTGTTTCTTTTCGAAATATTGTAGAAAAAGTGGACACTCATTAAAGCATAATTAATGAAAATATAAGTGATGATATTTGTAATTGCTGAAGAGACCTCTGCTTGAGCTTCACCTTATTTTAAAAAGTCCCGCTGCAACTGTTACGTAATGACCATTGTAGTTCTTCTGCGGCATGTTCTGATTTAGACATTTTCACAATTGTGAATCTCGTAAGTGTCTTTCGTTCTAGTAAATTCTTAAGAGCATAATAAATGTTAATGAACGCCAGTGGATTCCGACATTGTTTTTACACACGAACCTTCATCTTCTTTATCATCGTGCTACATGTGTTCTGGTACAAAACTCATATACCGTTTACTGATTGCTGTAAATAATTCATGAATCCAACGATTGCGTAAGCAAAATATCTGTTTTATTTAATGCTGGACCATGTTCATGTCAGAATAAACTCCACTGTAAAGAATCATTTACATTATTCTAGAGTGAATAGTCCTATTTCATTAGAGTGTTCATATAGTTCGAAACATAAAAAATGTAACGAACGATGTGCTGTGACATTTTTTGCTGCATAAAATTGACTCGAAATATTTATTGGATCCACAACAAGGGGGAACAAACTGATTTCTTGATTTCTAGTGATTTCTTTTGATTTCCAGTGATTTCTGGTGATTCCTGGTGATTTCTGGTGATTTCTTTGTGATTTCTCCATTAGAAATCAGTTTGTTCCCCCTTGGTTCAAACATTCATGAAAGTACCATGATATACTTCGAAAGTTATCGCTATTAGCGAATTTCGTCAGATTGATGAAACGAATGCAATGTTGAAATAAAGAAAACTTCGCTTTCGTTTGATCGACAGTTTTCTACTGGCTTCAAAGTGAATGAATGAAGACACCAAAATGCTGCACAAGTCTATCACTTCTGAAAGATTTGATGACCTCACATTAAGTGAAACGTAATTATTTATCAATGTTAATCACAATTAACCCTTCGAAGATTATTTTACAGAAATTTTGATTGCATCAGCTAATCAAATCATTTCGAAAATATAAAATTATAGGAGATACAGCGGTTGTGATGATGATCCCAGTTGAGTTTTCTGTTTCTGAATAGAAATAAATTGAAAACTACACAGTAAGCATTTAGATGTGAAATTATTCAAGTTGAATCACAAATTCTTTTCTTTAATTCAGTTATTAATATGTCTTACAAAGTTTGCTGAAAGTATTCGCAATAGATTAAATGTATTTTCTGATCAGCATCGAGATTTAAGAATAAGTAAACATGAAAATTGAACATATTCAAAAGTTTCGTTAAGCAGTTGTTTATTGTATGTCAATCTAATGAGCTTTCTACCTGGAGACTCAATATGATGAAAGAATATTCTCTGATAATTATCAAAGTTATCTTCAGTGCTGCTCAATGCATCGGCTTAAAAGAGTTTATAATTTACTGGGGATGAAGAATAATTGCTCTAACGCAAATGATGTCAATCCACTGACACGTCTTGTTGTGTTTCTATCGGCATATATTGACTGCTGCCGTAATAAATAGATACAGAAGCCTTCAACTTACTCCACTCCTCCTGTATTCGCTCACTCATTGTTGCTTGCAATGTTTCACTATGTTTACAGAGTCTTTCTATTCGCGCGTACGAATTTTAGAAATTTAGTTAATAAAATTACGTTTCATTGTATTCCATCAAAGCAAAATTGTATAATTAATAAATCAAAAATACATTCAATTGTGTTGTTGCTTCAAATTAGCTTGAACATTATCGAAAATGTTATTATTCCCAGGAAGATATAATGCCTGCAATGTCTAAAAAAAAGAAATAAGAAATGATGATGAGAAAAAAGCTTAGAGAAATCAATGAATAAATCTTTCACTGTGTTAGTTTTTAGGGCATCTGCAAGATGCTGTGCTCCACCATCTCTAATTTGATTGTTTTGAAGATGCAAATGTGTCATCGCCTGTGTGAAAAAATACATATTTAAATGTTGTCACTATTGGATCGACACTATGCCATCGTTTTCTTTATCCAACTCGGCCTATGATCGCATGAAACCGATCTTTCACTTTTTGAGTGTTGTGTGACTCAGAATGATCAGATCAAATTTCATAGAAGTTCGATCTAGACTGTCTAACTATGAGATACTTGATCAGTATTCAGTTGAAGCATTCTCATGAATATCCTTCTACGTGTGGATAATGCTAGTTTTTATACA
>OENT01001500.1:0-41954 GCA_900239685.1 Rotaria macrura
TCGAAATTAAACGATATCTGGTTGTTTTTATGCGTTAATGAGTTAATTAACGGTAAATTAACGGTTAACGAAAAACCGTTAACGTTAATATTAACGGTTAACGGTTTTCATAGAACCGTCAATTCGTTAATATTAACGGTTAACGGTTTCGTTAACGTTAATATTAACGGTTAACGGTTTACATAGAACCATTAATTCGTTGAAATTAACGGTTAACGGTTTTCGTTAATTAACGACGTTAATTAACTCAAATTAAATTAAATGGTCCACCCCTAGTTGCAAGATTAAATTTTTTTTAAAATTCCTCTAATTTATAATTCAAGGAACCACAATCTATTAAATATGCCTGTTCTCTCAAATGATAAATTCAATCAAAAGCCAAATTCGTAAAACTCCATAAAGCTTCTTCAGTGAAAATATATTCGTCCGAAAGCTTCAACGTGTAAAAATGTCCACTTTTAATATGTTATCTTCATTAAACTTTTGAAACGTTTTTGGGAGTATTTTCATCACTTGCCTGCTTGCATTCTATATCCTACTATATCAAAATACTGCTACTGTAATTGTAGCTCAAGAAAGAATTCAAATTCAATTCTTTTTGTTGCATACTTAAAAACAATCAACAATAGTGTTTCACATCACAAGAATATGTAACAGTAGCTCCTACAGGTTACACGTATCGAGAACTATATGCGAATTTTTTCCACTCGAAAACTACGTTCTCTACAGTTATACTTTCAGAGGTACTTCATGCTTCTTTTCCTATGAAAATGCCTGTTCTGTATACATAGAAAAGTTCTATTTTGCATTTTACTTACACGTAAATTTTTCTCAGTGGCTGTTTTGCATGGCCATGTGATTAGTATCAAGTCGCTATGAGTTACTTGAAAGTCACACCTTGCTCAATTGTTAGACTTTGTTTCTTATCGGTAATTATTTATTTTGTTCGTTGAAGTATATAGAACAGAAAAGATAATCAAGGCAACAATCAAGCAAATTATGCATGAATATATAACATATATAGATAGCGAAAAGGAATAATACAGGATAAACAACGTAGAGAAAGACAAAAAAAATTAGAAAAGAATGAGAATGTGAAACTGATATTGAAACGAATGCGAAAATCTCCATTCAATTCGATTGCTTTTCTGTCTGCAGTGTACGAGAAAGAAGTGAAAGAGCAACTGCTTTTATGGCAAAAGCAAGTACAGCCATTTGAGCTTCTCAAAATCTGGAGTCCCAAGTCCAGTGACAGGATCCCATACTTGAACATCTGAGAAACCTTCTTTTCCCCTTCCTGGATCTTTTTCCAGAAGTAATATCGTCAAGAACAAAAGGAAAACTATAAATAACTGGATTTATGAATCCTACTTGTCGTTTGCCTATAGTGAGACGGGCATCGTTGATCAGAGTCACAATCGATCTGACTACAGGCGCAGAAACGGAAGTTCCGTATACAAGGTAAAATATTCCACCGACTGCTACCACGTAGTTCGCCTGCCGTTGGCAGAGATATCTGGATATCCGCGAGTCGTACGAGAGTTATTGTACTGAGTAGAGTTGTAAGATGGCATCACATGCCAAAGTAATCATCGAGAGCATCTTGTTGGTAGGATGGCATCTGGAAAGCATTGCTGAATCCGCCACTTGAGTAAATAACCAGCTCGCAAGCAGATTCAGGATCACTGATGCTAGCATTAGGTTTCATGTGAGTAGCACCGACAGAAGGGATATAAGGGCATGCACCAGGAAAAGAGGGGATGAATTCGATACCAGTAGGATCGTAAGTGTAGTTTCCAGTATTATGATCGATACATCCAGAGTTTCCAGCAACACCCGAATCGCCTGAACTGTACAGTATTGTGACACCCACCATGCCGAGCTTTGTATATTCCATACATTGCCGTTGTTCGTAAGAAGGGGTAAGATCAGCCTCGTTGTAGCCGTAGAAAGTGGAGATGACACTAACCGGTTTATATATTCCGGAGTTCTCATGTCCTTTGTCAGCTTCTGTATCGTTGGAAAGATCAGGGTATATGCTATCTTGGGATGGATCATCTCCACCTTTCAAGATACAGTAGCAAGTATCGATAGCATCCAAAAAATTGTTGAAGGAAGCTGATTCAATAGGGTCTCCGGTTTGGTACAAAGTAACATTGGATGGGTATACCAAGCCAATGGCAAATTGCAAATCGAGGTTACTCTCTCCGTTAAGATCAAATTGTCCAGGACCTAAGATGTCCAATATTGAGTCGTCGATCAAATCACTAACCGGTCGAATGTTCTCAGCTTCTCTCTTGTATTGATGGAGGAAAAGATGCAAGTCTTTTTTAATATAAAACTGAGGACTGTATTCAACAATTCCATAGCTGTTAGCATCGCTTGACTGCTGCTCGTAGGTGCCAAAATTATAAAGAGCTGCCAAACATGGGATTGTAATTTCCTCATTACACACGGAAAGTTCATCCATTATTTCATCGTTAGCATGGGTAGCAATGCCACCAAGTCTGATCATTTTTGTTAGACCACTGCCAACGCTATTGACTGTTTGTCGGGTAGAACGCTTGTGTAAGCCAATACGTTGCCCTGGGTTGTTGCTAACTCTAACGTCAAAGTGGACAGTGGGAATAATGAAGTCAATGTGATGTTGGATGTAGGCAGGAACGCTCTACTCTATCTTGGCTGGATGAAGCTTTCCACTTGCGTGCTCATAGGTATGATACTAAGTATTCAATAGTCGCTCAGCATCAGCAACTGTAATTTTAAAAGACAACCAACCCTTGCTTGTGCTTGTTTGGATGTCAGAGGTTTTAATTCCAAAATCCTGAAGCCATCCCGTAACAGAAGAGATAGTTTCATGACTCGGCGCGAACATATCAACAATTTGTGCTGGAGTCATATGACGGCTGTAGTGTGGTGATCTTGGATGTGAGACATCCATAAACAACTTCTCAACAGTTTCAAAGTTATGCTGAACAAGAGCGATGCGCATACGAAAAGTGAAATCCTCAGCCAATTTTTCACGCTTGAACCAGTTTTGAGGGAGGCGGCTGCGCTTCTCGTGAATGACGTAGTCAGATCAACTCAGAACTGTAGCTGCTGCTGTTCTTCGGTACTATGTCAATTCGTCGCGCTCAATTCGTCGCGTTCAATTCGTCGCCACTCAATTCGTCGTGCATTCAATTTGTCGCGTTCATTTCGTCGCGTGTTTTCTTTAATTGAATGTTTGTAACTGTGTTTCGTCTTATCCCACAATTCACAACTAATTTTCGAAAAATTCGACATCTATATGTTTCTTTAGTAATAATTCGTACATATTAGAGAAAAAATGGTTTTTCTGGTCCTTGTCAGAGAAGGAGCTTGGAAAATACTGTTAGTCAAAATTTGTTTAGATTTCGAAAATGAAAAGTCGGCATGGTCAGTTAAAGCAGTATTTCATTAATAAATGGCTAATTCAATCTGAGATGAGTATAAATGCCACTAGCTTTCTGAGAACGCTACTAAATAAATCTTCAAATTAACTCATTCAGTAATTTAAATTAAAAATTATCAACGAGAAAGACAAAATCTACAGTTTCTTAGCTGAGCTACATTTGTATCATGGAAAATCTAATAAAAAAATTAAATCTTATTTTTCGTTTCGAAATAGGGCTTGGTCTCTTTTCATCGTCATTTTAGTCAAGAATAATTTAGACAAAATCATTTTCAGCAACATTTCTTCAGTGCAATGAGGAAATCATAGCTGAATAAAGTGTCCGCGAAAGGGAAAAATAATTTTGTCGATGAAACGGGATTAAAAAAAGTTTCGATGAAACGGGAAGATACCTCAAAAAAAGAATTTACAAAGATAAGTCAATTGTTAGAACGATGAAGACAAACATGTAAACTAATTACATTTTTCTCTAATAGGGAAAAACAGAGACAGAGAGAGAGCAACGAAATTATATATAATATAGTGGCAACGCGACGAATTGAGTGTGCGACGAATTGAGCGGTCACCGGGTGGTCGATAGCACATACTTGTAACTGAGAAATTAAGTTGAATTCAAGTTTCAACTTTTACATATATTATTTTATCTTATGTTTAGTCAAATATCTCGGTAAGCGGTTCAACTTCATCATATACATCTATGAATACAAATAGTTTTTTAAACGAGAAAAACAAAACAAACTTATTTTAGAAAATGAATCAACTAAGACTCTAGCATTCTGAAAGAGATCATTTGGTTGCTCAGTTATTCTGAACGAATTCATCGTTACGTCAGCAACTTAAAAGCTTGTCATAAATTACAGCGTATGAATCCATGACTGAAACTAAACTTTCTCTTTCAAATGAAGATCGATGCTTTCCTCTAGTTCTGTCATATTATTTTCTACTGTTGGCAGAGATTATGCATGTTTGACTCAAACAAAGTGTGTGAAACCATCATAGATGAGAGAAACTCTGTTCATTAGCTGACTGAAAAAGTAAAACTAAATACATTTTGTCTCTCATGTTCTTGGTATCTTATTGTTGATTAATCGTGAATCTTTTCCGTGAGTTACTTTACAAATAAAACAGACTACTTAAGCTTGAATGTGAATGTAAAAAAGATTCTTCTTAATGTGCAGCGCCGAAGAAAACGTGCACTTTGAACACCTCTCATAGGAACTAGCAACCGAACTGAGATGAAGTACATTGCACATCATGCTGTATTAGATTAGCAAAAATGACTTGACCGCGGTCGAACTCATCGAGCATTATAATAACGTTTATCAATATCGTAAAAGCTTATTAGATATCATTTAGAATTTTAGTTTACTACTAATAGGAAATAAGTTATGCTTATTTGCAGATATATTAATCAGCATCGACTTAAGTCCTAATTATTAACTTAAAATAAATTAAAAATGATTATGAATTTCGATTTGATTTCAAACAATGATTAACTACGTAATTGAATTGAGTTGAAAAACTGTTTGTTTTTGTTTTTAGACCAAATTTTGACTTGAGAAACATCTTTCATGACAGAAAATTAAAATAAACAGTATTTAGAAAGCTAAGTCGTATTCAATATCGAATTGGATACTATGCATTCACAACGTTTAGAATGGTACCATGATAATCAGTGCATATACTTCTTATTGTCCCAACTTGCAACGAGTGCGCCATATCCAGGAGTTTCTTGCAGCCATCATACATTAGAATTCATATTAGTCTCTGGTAATTCATTAGAGTCAATCATTTTAGGCATGGTTTATTTGAAGATTGCTTATTTGCTCGAGAAACTTTGGAAGTAATTATCACATGATCTAGTAAGGGCAGTCTAATGAATTAGAGTCTTATTCCTATTTTGGACCTAAAGATACATCATAGAACTTGTAACATTATTACTTGCTTCAATGATTTCAATTATGAATCCTTGTTAATGATAGTATTATCAAGTTCTTGTGATGGTTACATATGAAAGAATTAAAAGTAGAACGGCAGTCTTATCCACACTATCAATGTATAAGTTATGCATGTGAGCATAACATCACGATTAAAAGAGAGAAATCAATAAGAGAAAGAATGAGAGATACGAAGCATTGTTTATTTTAGTAGGAATCATTCTTATCACAATTATTTAGTTCAGTGTCACATAAATAATTGTTTCATGAATTAGGGATTCAATGAAACTGACATTCTTTTCTCTGCTTGTGTATCTTTTAATCAAGATACAACGCGCAGACATCAGCTGCTGATAATTCTCGACTGTATATTCGGAAATCATCCACACCACCTATGAATGAACTATTGCTATCTATTGCACCAGGTCTACATGATCCAGATCCGAAAAGACTATTCGCTACGGTGACATAGTTAGGTGTTATCCCACTACCAGCGAAGACTGTTGCCGATGGTTGAGAGGCAGCTAGAATATTGTCAATATAAAGACTAAGACCATTCCTCAAACTCCATGTTTGTACTATATGAGTCCAGAATGGTACTGAAAGAGGTATGAGAGTGGATGCAATGGCGGATAGAATCTTTGTGCCATTATAGATTTGAGCAACAAGTGTACCATTCGAAGAAAAACCTATAAATGGAAGGCACCATGATCCGAGACCACTCGATAATGTCGATATATGAACGATTGTGCCTCTTCGATATTGAGGCTGAATCCAAAGAGATATCGAAAATGGTTGATTATTGATACTGAATTGAGTGAAACCCCACGCTTGAAAGTAAGAAATAGAGCCGTTGAATCCAATCGCTTGAAGAGAATGCCCATCGGCTAAAATCGAATACGACGAAGCATTTGCTGATATTGCATTAGGTCCTAAGTCGACAAGTATTGTTGCGTTATTAAATGGAAAACGAGCAGCAAGTGTGGCATCTTCGAGTATTTCACACGGACTTTTCGCTCGACGACTGATCGTTAGTTTATCCATGTAGCCCTAGACACAGGAGAAAAGAAAACAACTGTAAGATCCTTGTATCATTGTTTTAGATATCACCATCCATCATATTTCTGATCAATTACTTGAAATCTCGTTCTGATCATGTTTTCTGATGAAAGAAAATATAAATAAACTTTGGCTCTGTTCTCACAATCGCTATCTTTAAGTATTCTCACGATTAGATCTTCTAGAGCTTGTATCAGTCCTGTTTATTTTGATATTTAAGTACTCATCAGTTAAAAAACTTCAAATACCTGGAACGTATTAGTTCCTACTGTAGACAAGAACATAGGATTGTTGCCGATGATCACATTGCCCGTGAAGGCTAATAGAGGTGATATACCGATTCTACTGGCATCAAGTATTCCATTGAGATAGATTGACTGCTCCATAGTAACGATATCAAAAACAAATGCGGCATGTATCCATCGATTAAGCAGTATCGATGTGTTCCCCTGACAATCGTTATGAGTAAATCCAAGATAGAGTTTGCAGCTTGATCCGAATTTACGGATGGTTGAATGGAGACATTGACTGGTTGCATCGAAAGGACACAAAATAAGAATAGTGTGATCCATTGAATTCGGATATCCAGTCGGATAGAGCCACACATCAACCGTGAAACTCGTGTTTCCCAGGGGAATGTACGCAGTGACCAATGATTGATTTGCACTTGAATTAAAAGAAAGTGCTTGGTTCAAATAGCCGTTAGGCACAAAAGTAGGACTATTGAAAGGTGTGAAATTATATGTCAGCGTCGTATCGACAAATGTACCATCGAATGGCCATGAAGCTAAGAGATTCGATGAAGAAACCCATGATTGATTGACACACGAAAAGTTACATAAGTACGGTGTGGTCAGCGTAGCTAAGAATAAAAAACATCAAAATCTATACTTCCCAAATTTTTCAAATTTCGAATCAAGAAAACTTTGGATTCAACTTTATGAAATTTGTCGTCGAAACTCACTTTTTGAAAGTTACACTTTATGCGTAAGTCAATTTTCCGAAATTTAGGTTGAATTTCAATACCACTAAGCTTACTCAAGCAAATAGTTGGGATATAAATGTAACTAGATTATATGCCAACGTCATCTTTTAACTCAATCGGAACACATGACGTTTTCGTGCTTAGTACTAAACTTGGCATTAATGAATCAACAAAATGAATACAAGCAATCTGACTAGTCACGTATGGGCATGGCCTAGTTTTTCTTCTAGTGTCATTTAGTGAGCCGATTAATTCATTTTGCTTAGGAAAACCCGTTTCTGATTCTGTATCGTCTAATAGTGAATAACATCAAGCACATTAAATTCATAAAGATCTTCCTGATTATCTGAAGTGCCTCTGGAGAAAGCAATCGCAGACGGCTATTAATGAAACATTTGGTTTAAAAGTTGTATGATTGTTGACCGTCGATGAATTCGATAGAAAAATCTGTCTAGCTTCTTGGTAGGAAAGCATTAAATCTGTTTCGCACATGTATTTCGTATTCGGGGGTGGGCGTGAGTGTATAAGATAGGTACCACGTTACCGTACACCGTGAATATTACTAAGCAGTGGCCCGTAAAGTGCTCATAATTCCTATTCAAGCAATCTCTGATTTTAGATACCACCACAACTTACCCGAGTCAATCCTTGCTATTTGTAGAAGTGATTGATAATTAGAGAAATAAAACAGACCAAATCTCTAATGGAAATCTTCTTTCAATGGTATACGAGTTAATTTCATGAGAATGATGCACAATAGACTCGCCAAATTATTCTTCTATACTCAAAAAAATGCTAGCTAACACTCAAGTGAACTAAAAGACATGGACCCTGAACAATGTTTTTTAATTAGCATCAGCTCAAGTAAAATGCTGTCTAAATTGAATGCATCTAAACATTTATGGATTGTATGTTCATTATTCAAGTTATACATCTGCTTAGTTCAAGCATATGATGAAGTCTTAATTCGTAGATTCAAATTTCTAATGGATTTTACCATAGTCTAGATTTCCTCGAAACATACGGTCACAAAGAATGTTGTAAAAATGAGGAGAATCTTGAAAAACAGTTAAAATTAATGAACAACATATCCCATTCGCTACATTTGTTCATTAGCCTGGAAGTTGTCTACTCAAGACAAATTAGATCTTTTCACAAAAATTTCAATGTTTGATTCAGTATAGAGTCGATTGCTATGAGAAAATCGCATGAAGTTGTTCGTTCCTTGGAGAAGATTCCTGATCCTATCATTCGATCTATTCAAGTAAGGTTATAAAAGTATCACGCCGTTAAATTCACCATCGAATCATATTTTACACTTTGCCACGTAATGTTGAGAATCTCTGGCTCATCGTCTTATAAATTCATGTCTTTAATTGAAAGAAACGCACTAACGATCATATTCTTGTGTTTGATCTGTTTCGCAAAGCATAGCTGATGTCTAAAACTGGAAATAATGCAATATATTTTGCTAGCAATGTCATTCCTGTTACATCCTAAGATTTAAAGTAGACATTTCAATTATCTGATGCTTAAATTGCTCTCTTCTCAGGAATAATTTGATCGAGAAGCCTAACTGAAATGTATTTCAGTTCACCAGTCTTATACGAAGGATACCCGCATTTATACTAACCTGAAGGCATGCGTGTTCCATCAATAGCAAGTATGACTGCAGAGCCTACGCTTGGAGAGAGGATACCAACCAGACCGGGGGTGTCGATGAACAACTCACACTTGCTAGTTGATCCCCGAAAGTTGGCTGTGCGACAGTGTTCTTGAAATAGACATATCATTTGGCATTGACGCACATTCAACACCGTCGTAACTAAGAATGGCTGATCATATAGATTAAAATATTGGAATTCCAAATCGACTTTTAAGAGCATCATAATTGAACGTGTTTTTTGCGATGCTAAATACATAATAACAAAGCAAAGGAGTATAAGTGTAAAAATTATTTTTGCCATCCCAGAAGAAAGAGTCTGAAATGATTGAGATAGTTCTGACATGTCTCGGAAGTAAAGAACAAGGCATTATAAGAGTAACGGAGAACAAGGTGTCGAAAAGTATACATACTTGTTTGTAAATTAGTTAATAGCTCCACTAATTTCCTTGTTGTCTCAAGATATATTCTCCTTTTATATTTTTTCAATGATAAAAGATTTCTTTTCTTTCTAAGTGGACATACAGAGTAGGCTAATTAATTTGAGTATTGTCATCATGCATTTGCCGGAGTTCTTGAAAACATGCAGAGAAGATGAAGAATCTATGGAAAATATCTTGAAAATCGAGAAAAGGTGTTTTGTTTTTCAATTTAATGCTAATAGACAATCAGCTTTACTTCTGACTTAAAACAGGAACATGAAGCATCAATGCTTTTCGTTTATAGTACATATCTTTACGCATGCACTAGACGCAACATTCTTAGTTATACATTACTGACTTTGAGAAAAGGTTGTACATGGATGCAGAGAAAAAACACAGTCAAACCGTCGCCTACATGCCAGTTCGCGAATATCAAACAGTATTATTCAATGCATGTACAAACTCGGTTGATTTCATGCGTACATAAATATTCATAATTATTATCACCAAATTATGTAAAATTTTTATGGACATTATAATCCTGAATTGATTAGTTTACAACAATGCTCCATCTTGTTCTCTATGAAACCGAACCATCGTTGATATTTCTGACATATCAGTTCATCAGTGTAACTGTGGTTGCATTTGCAATGCGTGCTTTCAAAAATATTATCCTCAAGCAAAAGAGGCTCTCAATTGAGAACTAACCAAAATTATTTCGATTATTTAAGTAGAAAACAAAATATACGCATATTGTTTAGACGGCTGCATGAGTGTCTAATGCTTCATTTGTGTAAGAAACTATTCTGTTATGATCTCTTCAGACATTGCCAATTTCTCCATTACATTCTTCGGGCGATGAAGCAGAAGGGAAAAGTGATAGAATCTAGTCGGCTAATTTCACTGTAAAATAGACATT
Organism: Rotaria macrura; assembly: GCA_900239685.1. Classification (NCBI taxonomy): domain Eukaryota; kingdom Metazoa; phylum Rotifera; class Eurotatoria; order Philodinida; family Philodinidae; genus Rotaria; species Rotaria macrura. The sequence continues at coordinate 10,419 of OENT01001500.1, forward strand.
CAACGCTAAATTTATGGTAGCTATCATCAGTGAAACTTTATGTGAGTGTATTAGACTAAGCAGCAATAGATACAATCGCGACAAAAAATAACATAGAAAATCTGCATGACATAGAACCATGTAGTGATACGACAATATGTCTATTATAGTTTAAAATTTGGCACGAAAAATTTTTTGAACGTATTACAACTGTAGAAGGTGATAGGGAGTCTACATATTTTCGCATTGTTATTAGCTGGAGTTAATAATATTACAAGAGCTACGATGAAAATATGTCTCTAATTAAAGACAGATCAAAATAGAAGACAAGCATTGCAATTTTCCTAACCTTACTGAATTAAATCACAAAAGAATAATGCGTAATTGAATTCTGTTGATCACGTACATGACAGTTACAGGGAGGAAATCCTTTCTTCATTGGCTGTGTGAGTCTATTCGACACACTAAATGAACTTCAACTGGCATTGACGATTAACCTTGTGTTTTATTCAGTAACCACGTTACAGACTGATTCGTTTAATCAGTACAAAAAAGAAAAAACAGAATTGAAAGTTATTAAGAAATGCACGAAAAGCTGATCTTCTCACTCGTATTTCAGTCTTTTTTTAATTATATCAATGGATTGAATCGTGTGTTCTAATCATCATGATCACTATCGTATACTCTTGTAAAATTTGCCATGAGTCTATGATCTTGGTATTCTTCCCATTGATCGTTTTCTTTGGATACAAAATATCCATTGCGATGGTGATAACGATAAGGTGCATCCCAATAGCCATTTTGATTTTCTGCAATTAAAAACATTTCGTCTGGTTTATCCGCACGAGACCAATGAATATCTTTACTGTCTTTATAAAAATAGACGAACATATTTCTTGATGGATCAAAAATTTTCACACGAGATGGAATACATTGTCTTGATTTCGACTCAACTTCTAATGTATCAATAGTTTTCAATCGAATTATTTTAGCATCATGTATTATATTCTGAACAATATAGCCACTATATGGATAGAATAGGACTTCTTGCTCTTCTGGATACTTTGAATATTTTGAAATATCAGTACGATACGTCCAATCATGCTCTGTAGTATTGATTTCAAATAAATAATCACCAAAATTATGTGCCATATCTTTATTTCTTGATGTACTTGTAAATGTTGGCCACAAAAATTGCACACCTTCTTTATATTCTCGTTTTACATCGACACTGTTAATAGATAATCCACGATAGACATTAATAAATTTATTTTCTTTATTTTGTTTAATTGCCGCTCTTAAACTATTGATAAATCTTTCATTAATTTTCAATACGTCATAATCATCATTAAGAAGAGCTGTGTTAATATAGTTATAATATTTTCCTTTTTCATCACTCCATTGTGAAAAAACTTGTTGTTCAGAATCACATGTACTTGCCATTGCAATTATTTCACGATAACATGGACGACGAAATGTTGGTAAAAGAAAACGTGATGTTGCACAAGAAAATTTTTCGATATCACGTCTTGGCGGATTCATCTGGTTACTTGAAAAAATTATACTGTGATGCAAGATAAACTATAACGATATGTGTTCTTAGAATTCAGCAGTTTAGCTTCAGATATCCTATGTGTGGTGAGAAATTGTAATCGCAATAGTGTTTATAATCAACATCACTGACAATTGTTTGGAGCTTAGCCAATCTAATATTTTCACTTCAAATGATTCTGAAATGGGAACGAAAATGTATTCGAAGTCACTAAAACTAAAGAAGAATTTTAGATGAGTATTCATTGAATATTTTTAAGAAGCTTTTTTTCATGAAACTGATATCAAGCAATTCTCCGAAAACAATTCTGCGATTAAATTAATAATAATTGATCAAACTGTTGAAATCGTATTTGTTTCTTTTATCAATAGAATTTCTTGGGAGAGAAGTCTGAAGAAATATCTGATGATTTAAGAAAACAAGCACTATCCATCAATAGTCTCCTTGAGTTTGAAGTCCTGCAAAATGGGATCGATAGGAAAATACAAATCTCAGAACTAACAGACAATAAACAATCATCATCGCCCATAAATACTTTAGAACATAAGGGCACACTCAAGAATCAGCCCTCTCGTCTGTGGAGGGTTTCGAATAGGAAAGCGATAGAGATCATTCCGAAAATCGGAATTGTGCTATCAACAGATTATCAAACTTGTGAACTATGAGAGGAGTGATATAAATCCCGATTTGTCTCCCCACATATGTTGGAATAGAAATCTGTCGACAAATTTCATGCAAAACGTTTAGTTCTTTTACGTTTTTACGTTTCATTTTTGTCTGAAAAATAGTCGGAGGGTTTTATGAGATTTTATGGTAAGAATAAAACTAATATAATGGAAAGATAAGGCAGTTTTTATGGTACTCATGTATCAGAAAACAGACTAGTTTTATCTTTATGGTTTGTGATGGTAAGTCATGAAATCTTCCCCTGTATAAATTAGCGAGAATGTGGAATATTCCGTAAAAAAATGAAATTTCTTAACAAGCGATATTTTAAGCTCTTTTATTTGATGAAGCAAAAGTATATCAGAGGCAATCTGATATTCTAGCAGGTTATTAGCCGCTCGCAAAATTCTGCATGCAACATTCATTTGAATTCTTTGCAATTTCGTATACAAATGAGTTACGCTTCGTTACTATAAAACAGATACAAATTTTTTGAAATTCCATAACAGTTACTTTTTATGATATAACTCTGCTGCAGTTGAAGAGAAATAGATGACACCTTTATTGATGATGGATCTAATCAAGCTCTATTTCTGATAAAAATTTCCGAAAGTTTGCTTATATTAAAAAAGAAGTTACAAAGAGTACAATCTCAAAAACTGAAATTCCGTAACGCTTGGCCGTGCCGATAACCTATGATGCAAAAGTATCCGTACAAATGTCAAAGCCTCTTGTGTTCGAACAGAAAGTGCTAGAAGTCTAATTTCTTCAGTGATGGATAGAGTACAGCTTTTGCTTTAAAATGCACATTAATATTATAATTGACATTTTAGTTTACAACATCAAATCTCAAGTCTTTTTCAAACATTGAAATTGACTTGGCACTAAGGTAAATTATTTTGTACTTTTTCTTGTTTTCATTTTCATTATGTTGACTAAAATAATGATTATGGGTTCAAACTTGACAAAAACCACATATGCAGACTCTAGGCTTTCTGAAAATCGATTTCCAGTTTTTCTGTATATCTAGAGTACCAAGCAATCACTGTCAAGAGCATAGTCAGTTGATTCTGCGATTTTGAAGAAAGTTCTAACGATGGGCAAGAATAAAAATCATTCAGAGTGGTGCGTAAAATTTAGAGTACGTCGAACTCTACAAGAATACTCAAAATACAGTAAAAATAGTCACTGCGTGGAGTTCATAAATGGCATAATATAAAATAAGTAGAAAGTAGGACTTGGCGTCAATTCCGACTTAATTGGAAACTTGTTAATAACTCACAAGGACTACATCCGTTTGAGTCAAAGTCTGTTTTCAATCCAAGCTATATGAATGCTTAAAGTATGTAACACATTTCAAAGCATTCAAACGAATTCATATTGTGAAGAAATGAAAGAATTCCAAATTTGATGTTCGTAACAAGTTAATTTCAGTTATTGAAAACTACTTGAGATTTGATGTCGTAAACTACAATTTCAATTATAATATCAATGTGCATTTTAAAGCAAAAGTTGTACTCTATCCATCAGTGAAGAAATTAGACTTCTAGCACTTTCTGTTCGAACACAATAGACGTTGACATTTGTAAGGATACTTTTGCCTCGTAGGTTATTTGTTTCCAGTTTTTTTGAAAAAACTCTGATTTTAATATAACATCTTAAGTTAGTTTTATTGTGAACTCAACTCTACACACGTGTTAAGTTTCGAAATACACTATCATTATATGCTTACACGCCTTGTACTTGTATGTACTATATTATCTAAAATAGAACGAGAATAAAAGCGAATAATTGTTATGAGACACTATTTCTAAACTCTTCTTCATTCAAACGTTGTACATCAACATTTCAATTGTGTACTAATTCGGATGGCTAACTTATTGAATAACAGGTCTGTTGAGTTTATTGAGAGAAGTTTCACGAACGATCTTGATCCTTAACTGTATGAAATAACAGTCATATTAGTCGAAGATCATATGATTTCATTATCTCTTGGAAACTAATTTATTATTTAGGTATCTCGGCAATATCATCAATCAGTAAGACTATTCTGAAATATGTTTTTCTTATAATCTTAAAATTTCTTGGAATAGGATAACAAAACTATTTCTCAATGGCCATGAAATAATGCACTGAGACTGATTCTTTGGTTATCTCTTCGTTCACTGTTTAGACAAGAACGCACGTGAGCTACTGTGCGAGATTCATAAAAAAAATAGGTACGTAAACATCTATCAAAAGTTTACTAAAGTAAAATTAGGAATTCCTTAAATTTTCAATCTTTCAACATAAAAGAAGAATGTTTATTTTCGCGCCTCAAATTTTCATAGTGTTAAATCCTAATTTGAAGAATTATACCTTTAAGAAATAAATTAGTATAGAATCCAAACTTTTAGAATACGGCTTTTGTATTTTCTCAATAAAAAAATCTAACGTTAAGTATCTAAATAGTTAAAAAGAAATCGATAGATTCAAGTCAACACTAAAACACTAAGTAAAACATTTCAGAGTACGCCACTGTATGCTTATAGTGTTTTGGCTAGTGTGACATACGCATGCAAAAATATCGAGGAATGAAGGAAAGAATAAACAAAAAATATCTGAGAGAGAGAGAGAGAAATAAGTAAAAGTAAACAGCGGCGAAAAATCAAGACTAATAAAGGTTCGAAAAAAGAACAGAAGGAAAAAAACAGTAACGAAGGAAAAAATTTTCAAATGATGCATTGCGCCTATACTTTTTTCTGTGATATTAATGCATCAAGAATAGAATAAAAATATGTACCAGTTTTGCAAGAATCGATTTGCATCAACGTCTCTATTCATATCGGCAATGTAAGCGATATGCGGTAACTGTATTTTTAACTTACAAACTTTAGAATTGTTCAAAAGTAATATTAAAAGAGCATGGTGCTCACAGAAACATATTGATAGAAGTAAAATCAATATAGAATCTTTGGAAGCAAATTTTTCATGCTAAATCGACTAACGAGTACAAGAATATTGCCATTGAAAAGAAAGTGTTGCGATGAGGTCTCAATTAATGGATCGGATGAAATGAAAACACGCTCGAGAATCTCGACTTGGGATAATTGCCACGTGAAATTTCTATCTTTACATCTAAAATTTTCAATGATTTTAAAATTGTGAATCATCTTTACATCACTCTCCATATACGTAGTTTAATGATCGACTTAGAGAGCGGCTGTCACTCATTGACAGTCACGTTGTTTTCACTCATCGCGTAAGTCGGTAGTAATCGATCAGATAGAAAATATTCTACACAAAATCAAGGTTTTCTCGTTACTGCAGCTTATTTAAAGTTCTTTTTTTGAAATTTAGCAGAAAACTAACATTTTTTCTTGGTCATTCGTTAGAGCAATATTGAAAAGAAGGTCAGGTATTCACTTGAGCACCGATTTAATTCACTTTTGATACCTTGCTGTATCGAAAGTATTAGTTTAATTCGATTGGACAAGTTCTAAAAATGAATCAGTGAAAAGTTTAACTATTGATCGGTTTTATTTTCCGCGATATCAACTTTTATCCCACTCGTCATAGCAGACTTGGTATTATTCCATGTGGATTCATATGTATTTCAGTGGGGTAACCAGTAAAGATACTGTTAACGTAAAAGACACAAAAATATGAAATGAGTTTCTTTTAATCGTATATTCATCAAAGTTAAATTTTAGCATGAGTGAAATGTTTTTTACTCTATTTTTAATGCCTCTGTTTGTAACATTTGTTTTTCAAAGTCGAAGACTAAAATCTAGGGGACGATAATGCATTTGTGTGTATAGGCTTGCAAGCCTATAGGGTGTCGGTATGGGTGTGCATTGTCTTCAATAACCTACCCATGTCGTCAACTCCAAATGGTGTCGTATTTCAATCGGATATTCGATCAGTAAACTCGGCAATCGTAATAGAGTTCGATTAACAACGAATGGTGTAGATGAAGCTCGTTCTAACCAAATATTCCATTCTTTCTGTTATGTTTCGGGTTTTATTATCATGGTTGGTGAGACTTTAACCTCTACATTAGTATTTTTCCTGAAGTCTGCGATATTAAAACCAACTTCATAAGCGACATTGGGAAGAAGTGAAATTTAATATTGTTGATAGTGAAAGTCAACACTACCTTGGTTTTCAATTAGTTGTTTATTATAACTTTTTGAATATTTATAATTGCGTTAAGTAAACATTTCCATAATAATATCAACAGCATTCAACAAAATACGTATAGCGAGCATTGAATGTCAATATAGGCTGACTATAATACATTTGCTGCGTATTTATTGTTGGATTACTCACTAACTTGAATAGACTGAGATCAAATAATCGCATCGAACCTAAATGTGAAATATAATTGGTTATAGCTATCGATTTTCAGTAGAAGAATAATTCAGCGTTAACTTCATGATACCTTCTACAATGCTTAAATTCTCAAAAAATGAATAGTGTGATAGAATTCAGCAAAATTGAGAACCAAATGAAAACAAATCGGCACAAACCATAAGAAAAAGCGCCTCCTTGAATATGGTTGTATCTGTGAGTTTTCAGTAAACTCTGCAGACTTGAGAGAAGAGAGTAAAAAAGCAACTTGTTTGTTCCTTTAAATATCGTTCCCAAGTACGAGTATATTGAAACCGAGTGCGTTCCTTGTTATCTCTTGTTCATTTCTCGACGTATTTCACCGGTAAGTCACAAAGTGACGTTTATTTCTCCATCAGAATAGATAGATATTGTGTTTTTCTAGTCCATTTACTGTAAATCCCCCTAGACATCTAATAAGATCGATTACCTATTCAAGAGTGATTTATCAAAGTTTGACCCAAGTGAACTAATGATCTTAACTATGATTCTAGACAACAAGATCAGTCAGTTCCAGCTGAACTGAAAATAACTCAAACCAATTCGTTGACAACCCGATAGCCTTTTGTTGTATATTAATTGCTTGATAAGCTTCTTTCAATGTTTTATGATAGTCAAGTACCATTGACACTTCTTCCATCGGTATTGAAACTTCAAGTAAATATGTATGAAAATAACTAAAAATCAAAGATAACTATTCCATTTACATGATTCTAAACTCAGAGCTTCCATACTAGTGATTACGTTCGAAAACATTCTCGGTAGGTATACGAAACACATTCAACACTGACACCATTTCTCATATGGATATCGGTAATTTGAACAACACTTGACGTTTTCAATCTCTGAGTTTTATTCATAGTTTCCAGTACATATTCTTTTTCATTCCGGTCATATAAATCAATCAGTCGAAATTTGAATCGATCCGATAATGCAAATTCTTCGTTATTACTAACCATCTTGAAGACATTAAAACCAGATGCTAGATAATTTAAGTCGGGTAGATCGTATGTCGTAACGATTGTCATTATTATCAAAAATACTAGTTTCAGCATCTTATTCATTGATACATTTACATTAGAACTATTAAATGATGGAAATGCAGCACTTACTTTTAATATACCGTGATAATACTTCATGTCTAGTGAATCTGCATTGATTAATTCTGCTCTGCTGTTTATAGAAAATAAATTGAATATCTTTTACAATGAAAATAGATTTGCTTAAGGATACATAAGACACGCATGAAAACAGCACATCTTCCCTCCAACGAGCAAATAAAAGTATGAGCCTGTATAGACGACGATTCTCAAAGGCCTATGGAATTAATTTAATAGTGATTTATTATTTTTTTCTTTCAAACAACCTTGGTATAAGTTAGAATAGATTTCTATAAGCTTATGTACAATATGCCATAGTGATGGTCTGTACAAGGAAACACTACAGTTACATATTAATTTGATCATAAATTTATCTTCGAAAAGCTGTGCAAGTTATAGCTCACTGGAAACTTTGTATTCATACTTGGAAGTAAATAATGTAAAACACATTTTTTGTACTGTTTTTAGTTGGGAGCCAATTAGGCATATATTTTCTACTTAGATAAACAATAACATATTCATGAGCAATAAATATTTTTTTTAATCGCGAAAAAACGGAAATGACTCACATAAAAAGCTACTTAAAACAAATTATTTTGGCCACTTATTCATTCGATGAAGACTTCATTGCCTCATCGGTTCTATATGCTTCTCTAGGTAATAGTTTAAAGACTGTGAGTAATATCAATGATATTGATTGATCACTGATATCAACTAAATGATTTCTCTAATGATTTTAAAATATATCAGCCTGACCTGACGGTTGTACTGAAGTTTCTTAACGGACTAGAAACGTATAACAAAATAAAATTTCTGTAGAGTAATTTAGCTGCATCAGATAGATTTAGTATTAATTATAGCTTTATCAATATTCTCAAAATTTTGTATTATAGAATAAATCTGCACTGTAAAATGAAACAAAGTCAGGCCATTGTATCGTCTCTCTATTCCCAATGAAATGTTGATAATGCAACCTCGGTGTCCTTTCTCCTAAGGATTTTTCCCATGCTTGCAGTATCCAAAATACTAAGTCATTTCTGAATAGTAGTGCGTGTATGAGTATATTTATAGTCAACATTTTCGTCTTCTGAGTTCTTGATTGAAACAAAATATTCTTTTAAATTCAGTTTTCGTAAATTTTGAATTATTGGTAGTAGGGCTGAAAACTTTCATCCATTTCATATGCTGGGCGTGGACAGGAGAAGAATTTTTTTCTCTATCAGTTGTTGGTATACATCCAGCACATATAAAAGCATCTGTAATGCCACAGCCATCACCTTTACATGGTATTTTCAACCAGGAGCAACTAGACTCAGTCAATGGACCATTAATATCATAATCTAAACACAGATAGATTAAAGTCAATGGCGTAAATACAGAAAACTAAGTAAGCTAAACTTACTGCGAAACTTTCCTTCTGATTCAGAGAATATTTCTCCGGTATTACGGCGTGCAACAGCCCGAAAATTGCCCGTGGTTCTATTTCGTTCATAGCATAATGGTACGTCCCATGTTGTCATCCATTGAAAATTACCGTATGATACTGAGCATGCAGCTATATTTTTACCTGTATTACAAGATTTCTCTAAACTTATTCTTGATAATCCATCTGGGCATTGACGTATATCTCTTAAGGTGATATTATTACCTATCTCATATGTTGGTTTATCAGCACCATAATAATTAGTCCGAACCTCTTATTGTGCCGATCTTTGCAATATACTCGTCCTTTGAGATGTAAACTGATTTACTTCCGACATATGTGCGATATTCGATGCATTAATACGTGCTGTCATTGCTTTTCGGAAATGCTTTTAAATATTCACATCTGAGATAACATCATACCATGGTATATATTTGATTACCTTCAATAGAGCCGGATTAAGAGCGATTGTTTCCTTCCACATCTCTATGTCTTGAATTTCAATATTACCTCCAACAAGATGATCAATAACCAGGTTTTCTTCTTGATAAACAATCACTGTCACATGGGGTTTGTGATAATAGTTAGATCTTCTTTTAAATATTTTTCAATTTCATCTATTGGTATACCACCAGTGAAGTATGGTGACGACCAAATACAGTTCTTTAATGTTGCTTGCTGTTCTTTCATGCCATCAATTTTAGTTGAGATAGCTATATGTGTTCCCCATGTATCCATAAATGATTTGTAAATTTCTTCATCATATTCTTGTGGTAAATAATCAGTAGCAGCTTTTGCATATTTATTTAATACTAAACTTGGTGGAGAATTAGCAGATATCATAGTCAATATATATAAACCAAATGGATTTTGGGAAATTAATGTTGCTTGATTTCCAGTTAAAAAATCAGTATACAAATTCAATAAAGTTTTTACAACTCTAAATTCTCCACCCGTCCAATATCCACCATTAGCATTTCGATTCCAAACATTTACTAAGTCAACTTCCATCTTGAATATATTTACTGTTGGCTGGTTTTCGTCTTCGGATATATTTGTCAATAGAACTTCATTTGGAACGAGAAATGATTGTTTTGAATAAGGATCTGTCCATAGCTTCTGAGCTCTATCAGAATAAGTTAATTCTAGAGAAGGTAATCTTATCTTACCGGTACTTATGTCAATAGTCATCCCTACTCCTCGTGGTAGTAAGAGAGGTGGAAGAGGCGTACTTCGACTTTTCCTTTTTTCACTATTAGTTGCATTTATTCCCGGACAATAATGGGCACTTCGAAAACCAACCATTGGACAAAGTACTTTTAATGCTTCAGTTAAATTTTAAAAATGAATATTTTTGTTCACTCGTTCAACACCATCGAATCCCAATTTAACTCGATGTAATTCAGACAGATTTGAATCCGATAAACAGATGATGGTAACCATAGGTAATAGTACTAATATATAGTTGAAAGTCGGACTAATCATCACAGATAAAACGTATGAGATAAACGAGATTGACGTTTAGCTTTTTCGTACTGCTGATAGAAAAATAGTATGATTACCAACATAAACGTACTTGCTTTGCTCAAATAGTAATTTTACAGTGACCGAATATGCTATCTAATCAATTACTCGTATAATGAATATTTTTTCTTTTTCTTTTCTAATGCATTTTTTCCGGCTTCGTTTTTATGGACTTTCGTTACTTTCATTTCATGATTTTCTTGTTACAGAAGTAAACAATTTAAATAAAAATATGTTGAAATTCATAGGATGTGAGCGTGGGTGTGAATGTTGATAGTTCTTTTCTCTATCTTTTCAATTCGACACCTACACCGGTACACATGCCACATACACATATAGTCACTCTCACAGCCATCGTTCCTTGTTTATAGCTTGATTTTGGTTCTTTTCGTCCAATCGCAAGTTATTGATATTGGAAAACAGAATAAATAGAAAAAATTCCGCAATTCTATCATAAAAATGTTATCAGCTGTTTATTCTGCTTCAGCGCAATGCATGTAGCTTACTCAAGCTGCTTGATTTCATTAAAATAAAGACAGACAGGCTCTAATTTAATCCACTTTAAAATACGATTAATTCGATTGTTTTTGGAATAATACGAAAAACTGAAACACACAAGCAAGTCAATATCTCATCACTGAATTCTTACATAAGTTGCATCTGATCTGTATCCACCAAACTTACTTATAATGAGATAACGAAGCAATACATTTTTAATCTTTATATCAGATTAGATTGGTTCATATGAATGACTAGATCTCAATGCTTGTCGAAATGAAGGATTCGTCTTTTCATACACTCTAGTGGATACACATTCATCAGTCTGCATCATTGTTTAGTTTCTTTTCATGCTGATGATTTTATCGCCAACTTTCCTTCCGTCTGCAGTGATTCGGAAACTGTTACATTTTCCTGAGAATTTTTTCATGCATTATTTTAGTAATAAAAAGTTTTTACTTTTATGAAAATCAACGATGAGCAGATTTTAAAAATTCAATCTATTGCAATTGTGATTTAAATGATTGTTCGACCAGTAGTATCGATGCGATGTTACTTTAGATATAGAGCAAAAGAAATAAATTATGAACAGAAACTCTGAGCTTGGATGTAGGTACAAATGCAAGTAACACGATACTGCACTCATGTCCATAGTTTTCATTTACTGAACTGAGAATATTAAGAAATATTGACCACATTTCACGAATAGCTTTCAGATTGATTAGAATGCGAATAGAAAGAACTATAATCTGATCTACAAAAGTAGTCACATGTGAACACAACATGTACACATCCAACTATTCATTAGAAAAAACAATGAAAGAAAAATGAATAAATGAATTCCTCGCTTTGCTGGACTTTAGAACGTCTGCAAAATGCTGTGCTTTACCACCTATGATTTGATTGTTTTCAGGATACATAGGAGAGCGTCTGCTTGAAAAGAATTCCAAATTTATATGTAATCACCAATCATTTGGCATCATCTCTATGTTATGTCTATTTGATTTGGTCTATGGTCTCATGATAACGAATGTTTCATTCTTGAATTTCGTTTAACTCGAAACAATTGTAAGAAATTTCATAGAAAATCAATCTGATTCTTCCAAGTTTGAAAATTCTTGAACCGTTTTAGGTTATAATAACATTCTGCATATGTTAATTTGAATTCATCATAAATAATCGTAGTTTTTCAAATATCTTGAGTACACTGTTTTACTTTAGGTAGACACAGTTCAAACGCATTTTAAACTTGGAAAAATCATGTTGATTTTCAGTGAAATTTCTATCCAATCATGGTGTCCCGTAGAATTCTTCATCAGATAATATGACAATTGTCGATAAGGGTGTGGCTGTGGCTGTACTTGTGTCTCATCGGGAAGATGTAACCCCCGGAAAAAAATTCGAAAAACCGTGGTTATGTCCAGACACACCGTGGTTTATCAAAACTGTAATAACCCCTATAATGAGCAACACGATGCTCCGCGATGGAATTGTTGTTCTTGAAAACGGTTTTTCCGGGGGTCCACACACACCAAGGTGCTTTCGAGTTTCCATAATACAATACTTACTTGACATTGCCTTCTAGTTTTCGAGATCAATAATTCAAAATCATCTTGTTGTTGTTCCATTGAAGTGTAATTAGTTTTTGCTACTTGCAATCGTAGAAATTTCGCCTTTCATTCCTCTTGTGATTGGTAATAGAAAATAAATCAAAATACACCGATACGCACTATTCTCTGTGTTTTATCCAACCATGCTTGAACTTATTCGGAATAAATGAATCTTATGACTGCAGTTCTAAAAATATTGGACCAATTAGTTTTTGCAAACTATTATATGTGTCCTTTTTAAAAGACACGTTCAAATCTGTCAAAAAATGTCAGCATTCTTTGAACAAAGATAAATGCAGTAAAGTATTCTATATTCTTCTACATGATATGCACATTATTCAAGCTATTGTCGTTTATTCGCCCATCAATTTCGTTTGGATAACTGGGCTGTCATATTAGAATAGTCATTCTTCAATACAATGGTATTGAAGGAAACAAAACCCTGAAAACACACACCTGATACTCAAGACACCAGATACACGATTGCATTGAAAGAATGTATATCCACACATGGGAACAAAACGCATCTAACTGCGCTTACGATGGATGATATTCAAAGCATTGCGTTCTTTTCATGTCTCAGATAATACGATCGGTCGTGTTTCTCTTATTTCTATGCCCCTTCAGCTTGACTAGAGCAGGTGTTAATCACGAGTATGATCTCGCTTCCCAGATGCCACCTCGATTCACTTGCATGTTTTCCGTCAGTTGGTATGGTATTGGACCTTCAGATCCTCAGGGACGAGGACCGGAGCCCTACTCAAATCATTGGAATATTGGTTCTCTAGGTACGTGTGTTTCCGATACTCAACCAAATCAGTGTGGAAGAGACGGGCAACGGAATATCTCGGCGAATTATCGTCCCCTAGCTGGCATATATTCATCGAGTGGACATGATCGAGAAAGTCAAGCTCGTATCGATCTCATGTTGACAACATTAAGAAAAGAATCAGATTGCGACTACGGTCATGCACAACTGGATGCTTGGTCGATTCAGCTCGAATCTGTTCAACTATCATCAAATTACGTGCAAAATCCATCCCCTAATGTGGAAATCCCGTATCAAGCCTATCTTCGATTTCGGCAACGAGCCGAAGTACTGCTATTCCCAACTGGGGTCATCGTGCCCGGTTACGATAGTACTTGGCTATACAAATTTTCGTCGTACTTCGGTTTGGGCTCTTGTGATAACTCCAGTCCTAGCAATCCTCGTGATGCATGCCTGAACTCGACAATCGCCGATTTTATTGATATTGTCTCGAACATCTCATTGATCTCGAACTACCTCATCAATTCGAAGCCCCTGATTTTCGTCTACACGTCAACCGGAAAAAACATGCTGACATCCAATGAATGGTCACACATCTGGTCAAGTGTACGTCAACGAGTGGCACGCGACTTCTATACAATATGCACGACTGCCAGTCTACTGAATGTATTTGATGCTGTGGCTCCTTGGATAAACTATGTTGCGTGGTCGATGACAGACTCTCACCTTCCTCTCTACAATCGAACATTAGCATGGCTTAATCTTGTATATGGTCCTCTGCTCTCCAGTGACCTTCCACCTGGGCGTCTTCTCATAGGTGGTTTGACACCTGGTTTTGACGATTTTACCCAAGGATGGGGGTCGTGTGAATCACGTGTAATTCCACGAGAACCAGATCTTATACGTGCTCAATTCAATTACTTTTCGTCTCATTCGATTCGACATCTTTTCATCTACACTTGGGATGATTGGAATGAGGGCAGTCATGTCGAGCCCGATACAACGAATGGCACTGCAGTTCTTCTAAACATAAGACAATCAGTTGCATCTTTCTACGGTCAAGCACAAAACCCTGATGGTGATGCAAAACTTATATCAAGATGGACCAATTACCCTCAACTGAGAAATTGTACACAGATTCAAGTTACTTCGACACCTTCCATTGATATGACGTGCTCTTCAACAACAGCAATATGAACCTAAAACAATTCACTGTCAAATAACTGCCTTTGAATTTTCCGGTTCCTCTTCAAAAGGAGTACTGCACATGCCAAAGTTCTTTTATGACTTCAGCATTCATTCTGACAAAATATAAGACTCAAAGTGCTTCCTGGTTGGTCAGGGGAAAAATTGAAACGATGGGACGTACTTGCACTAAGAAAGATAAGAAACGCTCTAAATTCAAAAATTCTTCGACTTCGGCTAGGAAGATTACTTTGAGCGAGTAATGCGGGCGAGTGAGTAACGAAACTGAGAGTAAAAAACTATTTTTCATAGTCATTTTCACCGCTGGAAGCGACGACTGTTGCAAAGTGGAGCTTATTTCGAACAGAACATCGCCTGATATTTATTCTACACTGGAGTCTTATAAGTTAAAGCTTTTTCTTACACTATATCCAACCGTGCATAAATATTCCTACCCTAACCCTATCGTACCCTACGATTTATTCATTGAAAAAAACTCTGAACAAAAGAGTCTGCAACTCTTAGAAGCACATGCACGAATTTAACTGAATCTGAACGGTTCACCGATTTGAATATTCACAATAGGACTTTTCTTAGATATAGGTATGGATTTAGATTGGGGGAGGAAAGGGTAAATGTGAATATGTCTAATGAACAAAACACCCATGCCAACATCCTGATACACCATAAAATTACACCCACACCCCGGACATTGTGTATTTTTTAAATCCAATCGGAATCCTTTTAAAAGCAAGTTCTCTGAATATGTACTTTGGTTTAAAATTTTCTAAAAAGGTAAGTATTGTCTCGAGCATAAACAAGCACAATAAAACACTCGTTTTATGAAATATCATTTCCTCAATAAGGCAAAAGAATATTCATTCATTGCAATAAAAGAGCATTAATTTGCTTTTTTATCAGGGCAAGAAAGGGAAACATTAAAGATTAACTTAATATTTCAGATCTATATCAAGTTTTTGACCCGTATCAACAACATAGATAGGTTACGAAAATGTTTCTTTGTATCAATTTGTTTCCTGTAAATTTCATTCAAAGTTGAATTGTTTGAAGAATCTTTCAAGAATTTAAACAAAATCATACATAATGAAACTTGACGTACATACATATGATGCATTCTGTCTAGCCATCATGCTTGCCTTAGTGCCTGGAAAATAAATCAATAGTGCGAGAAAACTAAGACACATGTACGTACGAGTTTTTAACGTTTTTTTGCGAAGTAGAATATATAGTTGGAGAGAAGTTCGATGGCTCCGAAGTATAAACACAACTGGCAATGTGTGATCTTTGCAACACGGGAATGCACAATGAGTTCTAAAACCTTTTTCACGTCAACTCTATTTATATTCAAGTCTATGAAATTCGAAGTTTCTTTTGCGTTTCAAGTTAATTAGTGGATCATAGGGTCGATGATCCCTATTGATCATGATTTTGAATTCGGCCTAGCTCGAATTGCCAGGTAAAATAGGCTTTTATACAGACTGAAAAGCATCACAGTATTGGCATTTTTTATTCAGAAAAGATCTGATGATTGTAAGTGTTCTCCATTGATCTACCGTTACACTCACATTTCCCTCTCATACGTAATCATCTTATGTCTTTTCTTCAAGAAATAAATTTCAAGTCTTTCACATTCGAACATTAATTTTTGGCTTATACGCTTACTTAAAATATGAGATGCATAGATTTTTAATAGAAGAACAAGGGAATAAAATTGGTATAGGGCAGTTAAATAGATGAGAAAAAACAATTATCAAAGGACTAGGTGGTTCGCAATTTCAGGGATCATATAGATTAAGTGTGTAGGTGGCTAAAGGTTTAGATACCAAATCGATTCTTTTCTTTCATATAAATTTTATTTCAAAGAGCAACATGATACAGAAGGAGAAAACGATTCTATTTTGAAAATGAGAACTTTATCGATATATTTAGTACTTTGGTACTGTTCATTTTCGGTAAGTGATGGATTGACTGACCGCAGAATATTTCGACCATCGGCTGCCGAACTGGCAAATCCAAACATCTATCCTCAAAGATCAGTGTATGGAATCAAAGCAATTCAACCGGATCATTGGAATGTTGAAGATATTGCCGGTAATGGAGCAGGTGGCGTCGCGGTCAATACACCTTGGTAATAACATGTGAAACTATGTATGTTAGAAAAGAAATTTTTACATACCAAAGTTCGACATTTTTTAAATGTCTGACAGAGAAAAGTAACTTAAATTGAAAGTGATATCTAGCTATGATAATAATTACTCAGCTGATAATGTTATAGATAGCTGAACATTACATTCGAAAGGATCTAAATCAAAGATTAATAGAGTAGTATCGGACATTGATTGATTGTCTGAAAAATAAATTCATTCAAAATGGAAAAATTGGCTCGAGATCCGATGATTAAAATAGTTTTAATCATATTTTATATTCTAATAATGATCAGTCTCAGCGTTATTGTTTGCTCGTATGTAGGGCTGCTTTTCAACCCCAAGAAAAACGTACACCATGTTCGGGCACTGAAATCACCTACGATGGTTTCTGCTTCGTGCCAGCACTTGATAGTTTAATAAAAATGTATACAGATAAACAATTGATGGTCACTGCTATACTTATCATTCCACCAGCATGGGCTCGTCAACGTAATACTGATTGTAAACAAGTCAATAAAGATTTTTGTGCACCTGACGATGCTGTAGCTTTCGGTCGATTTTCTCGCTTCCTTGCATGGCGTTACAATGGTCAAAATGGTAAAGGGCGCATAACCGAATTTGTGATTATGAATGAAGTCAATGCAGCTGAATGGTACAATGTAGGATGTGGTAACGGCAAGCCATGCAATATGGATGTTTGGGTCCAACACTATGCTCAAGTTTACATAGCTGCTTATGATCAGATTCGTCTTGAACAACCTCAAGCACCAGTACTCGTTTCACTTGAACATCATTTCGATACGATTTTCGATCAGTATGTTTCAGCAAATAGTCCAGTAAGTAGCAATTTTCTGAGCTCGATTGAAAATCTTTCTCTTTAATTTATATATATTTTAACTAATAAAGGTCATGTCCGGACGAACATTTATCACTAAACTAGTACCACAATTAGGCAATCGACAATGGGCGTTGGCTTACCATCCCTATCCACCAAATCTCCTTCGTGCTGAATTCGGTTCGAATGATTGGCCAAAAATTACATTTGGTAACATCAATCGACTCGTTGGATGGTTGATGCAGACTTATCCTAATACTCCATCGGCCCATAAAGTGTATTTGACGGAAAATGGCATTAATTCTATAGCACCTAATGCTGATCAGAATAAACAACACGATCAATTGTGTGCTGCCTTCGAAATTATGTTAGCTACGCCTAATGTCGACCTATTCATTTATCATCGTATGAAAGATCATATTGCTGAATTAGGACAAGGACTTGGCTTAGGTCTAGTCGACACAAATGGAAATTATAAGCGGGCATGGTCACTGTGGGCACTGTCAAATCGTTATGATTTATCACCATCTCGATTATCATGTGGCTTCCAAAACTTACCTTATGTTATTCTCAAGCGAGCGCATCATCCAACCGATGGTCACATCTCAACGACACGGCCATTACCTGTCGGATACAGAGTTGAGCAGACATGGAAACTATATCGTGAACCCCAACCGAACACTAAACTGATCTTTGAATGTCAGCGTAAAAGTGACGCTCGACGTTTTCCATCTGTAAATCAAAATTGTGAAAATCAAGATGCCCTGGGACCGTTAGGTTATATCTATACAAATGCTCAGACTAGTGTTCAAACAGTAGCCATTTATCGATGTCGAACGGGTTCCAATTACTTCATTTCACCTGATGCAAATTGTGAGCAAGGCACCAACGAAGGTCTTCTTGGTAATGCTTTGATATAAATAAAGTTTGAGGTTAAAATGCACGCTTTATTGTAACAAAAATAAAACTAACCACGATTCCATACATAGTCTCGTTCACTCTATTCTTACAGATATATTCTGATATGTTGAAATAATGTAAATATACTGTTTTGAATTATGGATTGTTCCCAAAAGTACTGCAAAGAATATTCGATATCGTAATGATTTAATCAAAATTAATTAGCATAACATGTGGTTCGATAATTTCGCAAATATTCAAAAAAAAATTTGGTGTCTCCTGAAAAATCGAAACCACTCAAGTGGGTAACTTTCTATTTAGTTTATCCAACTAAACACAATAAATCCGAGACAAAACCTAAGGATGAGAATGTATGAGTTGATGAATGAAGATGAAGAAAAGATTAACAATGACAGCCATACCCATTTATCTATGAATTCTTCTTAGTATCACAAAGAAAAATTTTAAATACTACGTATATTTAACACGACAACAAAATCAGAAGCCATCTCCGCTAAATAGTTATCGAAACGATGGATATGAGTATCGATAGGGACGTGTCTTTTTGCATATGTTAGTTACTATAAGAGATATCCAGTTGATGTTTGTACGCTGATAGTGATTTTTTATCTTAAGAATTGATCCTACGCTTGATTGCAAAGTATATTTTGTGTTAATTGTTCTGTCTTATTTCGATCAGTGTTGGTTTTTTCCTCTTACACTTCCTTCTACTATTTTAAGTCTCTTCAGTTCTTTTGCTTTTTTTTGTAAAGAACACAAAATATCAATAGATGCTGTTGAGCAACAGCAAGAAATAACAACTGGTATCACTCTAGAAATTAAAAACGCGTTTTTTTATCTTTATTTGCTGACATTTTTCTTATCCTATTGCCGTCTCACTTTCTCGTTAATTTTAATGAGATGATTGGGACTCTTGGATATTTTTACATCCAAACCTAAATGCATTACATCATTCCAAAGGTAAATTCGCCAGATCATACATTTTTGTAAAATATATTCGTGATGCTGTTGTTGGCAAGTGTAATTTTCTTAGTCAGTTCATAAAGGGATCAGAAGATATAGACCACATGTCTCACTCCTCTGTTACATAGGAGAGTTATAGGTTTACACGAAAGTTGAAGTAAGACGCCCACAGTTATTTGACTTTCCAACTAATAACTTTCTTCCTACCGTGTGAGTGACTCAGGTAAGAGCAGAACGAAAAAACGGAAGGTATTGCTTGTTATTGCTTACCATTTTACGACAAAACGTTTCTTGTGATTGCCCTTAGATATAAGTCACGCTTGTGAAAATTCAACCAGAAAACGATATCCCAAACGCTTTTTATAAAATGCCCAATCGTAACAAAAATGACAATCTAAAGAAGTCATCGATTGAATGTGGTTTTGGCGATAAGTGCGCTCGTGCTAACTGCACTTTCAATCACCCGGAGAGTCGAAACCTCGCGAAAAATCAACACAAAATCCAGCAAGAAAAACAAGAAAATCTGATTCGTCTCCAGCAACGACAGATGGAAAGGATTATGCAGCTCTGTCAGAAAGGAGATTCCTGTCATCGGCTCGATTGCCCTTTGCGCCATCCCCCACGATGGGATCCAGTTCGAAATCAACGTATAGCAAACCATAAGCGTCGTCAGGACGAACAGCTAAAAGAAAAACAGCGACAGCATGCTCTAATAGTCACACAAGATGAGCCCATCAATGGTCAACAAAAATCCAATAGACACCAACAGCACAAAAATTCAATTGGCGACGAGTATCAATACGACGATGAATACTTCGACGTTCACGAAAAACTCTGGGAAAAACAAACGGCTCGTCAATTGAGATGATATAAAAAATAATTTAAAGATGCATTCAAAATGAGTCTTTTCGTCCTTTTTGAGTTCTGGAGTCAAATAAAATTTTCTTTAAGGAAATATTTTCTACGAAACTGATCTTGATACGTGTGAATAAAGATTGTTAAATAAGTTCTAATGTTCTTATGCATTACTTTTTTCTCACATTTTCGCTCATACTGACACGAGTCAATATATATACCCGACTTCAAGATCGAGCCAATGAAAGATAACTGAACTTTTACTTTTTCTCATTACAGTGATAGAAGTCGTATGAAAATTGATAGAAATGTTTGATTATCTTTCGAAATAAGAGGTTGTTCATAAATATTAATTAGTTTAGTAATTATTTTCAAAAGTTCTCTTCTCATTAAAAAGAGCCAACTTCAACTTCTTCTCTACTAGTTGCTATGTAATTAGATTTAGAATACGTTTTTAGATATACTCGGAAGAGCGCAAAATATAAACGGTGTAGTAATCGTTTTCTATAAAGAAATATTCATTCCGACCGCGGCAAATATAGATCCTATTGTAGCTGAGAATATAAAGCATGATTAAATCAATTCTTCAAATTATTATTATTTTTTATTTATGAATAAACAAGCAAGATTCGTTCAAAAAGTATCTTCTGCCAATAATTATAAATTTCATTCTGCTAATAAAAAATTCGAAAAAGGAAGTAATTTAACCGAAAAGCAAACTTATTTCATAGAAATACGTTTCATGAAAATACATGTATTACTCAGTTTTAATTGAGAAAATAATTCTATGATTATTGATAGACATCGAGAATACCAAATACAAAGACTTTTCAAAATACCAATGAAATAATAATAGAGAAACATGAAGTTCATGTCAAGAATAGAAATTTACGAACTTCGTTTCTACAAAAAAATATATTAGTTAGTATGTGTATATCGATGTATCTTTTTGTTGTCACTCACATATTCAAAAAATGTTGCACTGTTGGTACCTGTTTACTGCGTCTTTCTGGTAAAAAAATATTATGAGCATGAAGAAAAAGTGACAAACGCATGGAAATAGTTTACAAAAACGAAAAAACATTTACTGCTTCATAGAAGAAACGAGTTCGAATGTAAGTATTTCTTTTCAACATGTGAATAATTTTCAAAACACGGTGTCTACTCCACTCAGCGAATTTTTACCAACATCTTCACTCATGGATTGCTTGTGAGATTCTGTGAGAACTCAAAGCATTCTATGTACTCTTTTACAAAGATAAAATAGTTCGTTTGACACACACAGATGATTTACAACGTACAAGCGCATGGTAATTTGTTTTGTCAGGAGATAATATGAATCGTTATTGTTTAACAACTCGTTTAAAAAAAGCAGGAGTTCATTCGAACTTCAAAAAGAGCATCGTCGTTAATTGAACGTTTCTTTAATGAAGTTGTTTTTATGTATACGACATTTTCCAGCAATAAACATATCGCAAAACAAAATTTTAAAGAAAGTCAAAAATATCTAAGAAATAATACTATGTTTTCACATTTTTAATTTTTGGATCGATGTGAGTGCATGTGTGTGAGAAAGAAGTACATCTACATCCTGGAATTAATTATAGAAAATGAAGAACCAGTAATCATTTCATAAGTTTTCAATATTTAGAAAACTTCGACTCGTGTATTGAAAACAATAATATCCCATGTGAAGTGAGAACTGTCACAAACTTCCACTGCATCCTAGAAATGACAATGTGATTTTTATATACTTTGTTCTTGATTGATAAGCTTTTCCATAGCATATATTAATCCATTGAAGACTTAAAAAATGTTTTTTCAACAAAGACATTAATCTGAATTCAGTGTGTCTACTTTCATACGCACGACAAATATATACATTATTTATACTCGAGCATATATTGATTCTAATAATGAACTAAAAATTGCATTGATAATCAACATAAGCAACTAATTTTCACAGAAAAAAGGAACCACAAAAGCAAAAGAACGAAAAAGTTATCGAAGCGAGAGCGAATCTTTTATTCTTTTCTTCATGAGGCGGATTAAAATAATAGATAGAACGAAACAGTAATTATTTTGAATGTAGATGACTGACCGACTACGCTTATCTCTAGTGAAGAAAAATAAAAACAGAAAATAAGAAACGGCTAATTATTGCATCGTGTTGAAACAATTCAATACAAACTTACGTTAACATTAATCGTTAAACACACATGTCACATATACATACATACACATGGATGTCTACTTTTTCTACGTTTGAATGAGAAAAAGGAAGTATGTTTTCGATGTCGCATTATTCAAGTGAAGAGAAATAATCTAAGCAATCGATATGATTCCTTAATAGAGAACTATTGATGACAATTCCTGCTTGGCATATACAGATTTCTGCGCTACAATTAACTTTTTGCCTGTTTATGTAGTGTACTATGTACACTCACACTAGAGTTGCTTTTCTTGAACATGAATTACAGAAAATTGATGTTGGATAGTATGGTATTATAGGTTTCCTTGAAAATATCAATGTATTATATGTTGCTATTAGTCTGATTATAAAAAGCTATTCAACATGAGCTTCGTTGCAAATTATGATTTGTCCAACGTATCACTTTTGTAATTGTATGATCGGAGCAAATAAAATAAAATCTAGTTTTCCCACCTTCATTACATGTGTGCTACGAATGATATTTTGATTCAAAGATCTACCATCAGTAACACATATGTATTATAATTATCACTTATTTCAATTACTAACAAGTGCTAAATACCAATAATTACTACCTCCTATAAAATGGTCAAACTAATTAATTACTTATGATTTGTTACGTAATTTAAATAAATTGGATCAGATATATCTACGGAACGCTACAATAATTAAACGAGCCATTTATTACACCAACAGAAAGTTAATAGAATATAAACAAACTATTTTTCAAAAGGAATAATATTCATTGTTAGATATTATTTTATTAAATTAATTTAATAAACTATGTTTTGTGATAAGTAACTAAAGTCATATATGCATTGATAATTTAAAGACTATACACATACAACAAGTTTCATTGATACATGGATTTAAAACGAAGTTTCTCGTAGAAGATTCATAGATGATTTCAGTTTCACTCGATAGATAACTAATGTGATCCACATGTAACTCAATGGTAGACACACTTACATTCTAATAACTAGTTCACTTGTTCTATTCTGATTTCTGTCATTTTAGAAATATCAAAATTTAATATTTCCGTTGGCCTGATGGTTAGGTAAAGATCATCACTAGGAAATATCGATGGCGACTCAGATCAAATATGAGGAGGATTATAGTATATATATTTTTGCAATTTGAATTATCGATTCAAACGCGTTAGAACGTAAATTAGCGTCGAAACACGACTGAGACACGTTTTGATTGAATAACTATTTATTTGGGTCGCTGTCAACGGATGAGTACTAATGATAGCCGGCGACTGGCAACTATTACGTGGTTCGAACTCTACTTACTGAGAACGTACCTATGATATTATTTTTCAAGGTAAAACTTAGTTTTTAATAATCACAACTAAACGAAAAAGAATCATTTAAACACCTTTGTTTCTGAAAGAGACACGTCTTTAGGGCGTCTTTAACGATTTGGCGAGAATTCTGCGAGATAAACTGTTAGAATGAATCGAATGTGACAATTCTATGGAAAAACATGCTTTAACAGGTTAAAATTCTCTTAACGATTGGAAAAGACGTTTGTGACCATTATTTGTTTGCCAGTGTTTGACCCTTATGAGGAAACGCAAGTAACACGTGTATATTTTAGAAACTGTTCGCGTATTTGAATCAACAGAAAATTCTAAACAATGGACTCCGTGATCATAAGATGATCAAAACAGTTCACCCGCAAATCAGAGTGCATTATAATAGCAGCCTTACTATGTTTCACTTAAAAATAGCATTTCAGTAACTGACGTTGTCTAGCTAAGGATAATAATGCATTTTAATGACAAGTTCTTCATTATTTCTGTGATATGGAATTGGTAAAAGAAGTAGTTTTTAATTCAATATTCTTACATTCAAGTAAATGTTCTTAGCTATTTTTAATGCGGCTTTATTTCAACATTGTCATTCCTATGTAAAAGATTCGATAGCTAGTTGTTCAAAAGACATGTCTACGGCTATGACATTATTGAAAAAGATTATCCGGCTCTAACAAAATTTCGCATTTTATTTTATGTTTTACGGTGTGAATGTCTGCTTAAAACTTCTCTAATCCTTTTTATTGAATAGTTCTCGACTGTTTTAAGTCGCTATGATAATATTTGCAAACAACACTGTTTGAATAGTTTATAACATACTCAAAATTAACAAACTAAATGCTACTTCGAAGGAAGTAGTTATTTTAAACATTGATATTTGCATTCAGTTAAATAGCAAAGGGCACAAAAATTGTTTCTTGAGAGTTCATTCTTTTGTTATCAGCTTTGAAATTTGATTGATGCGAGTTTGCAAGAAGCTTGTCTGAAACTGCGGCTAATACTAAAATGATGTCAGAGAGGCATCATCTATTTTCCTTCTTTTTTTTCGAAAAAAAGTTTTCTGAAGTCATAAGATTAAAACTTTGATGCTTCCTGTTTGAAGTAAAATGGACGGTAGTGATCACCCAGCGATAATGAAAGCCTTTTAAACTATTGTGTTGTTAGGCGAGAACAACGTAGTCTTTTCTCTCCTTATTAAGTTTTCTTAGGGAGAAAAAGTCACGAAGCTAATCATATTATAATAAACAAAAATTAATTATTCTTTTCTCTTGTCATCAATATTAGTAATAATAGAGCAGAACTTTCTCAATGCTACATTGTTGCAAAGAAAGTTTATCTTTTCCATCATCGCTAATATAAAAGATAGAAATATTACTTGAATATTTGTTAGAAAAAAATCTACGGAGAAATTCTCTATAGAATCATCAACATCTTCTTCTTCTTCATTGAGGAGAGCACGATAATTTTATAAACCAACAGAAGACTACATCCTAGTTTCTTAAAATCCATATGAATAATCAAACGAACAATACGTCGCTAGTATCGGAAGAAGCGTTCACTGGACCCAGTCTGATGCAACGCATTATTACAATGTCCTTAACAATCCCATTTGTTGCAACATCGTTGATCTGCTTTTTCATTATCTTCTATTACTTTGTTCGATTTCGCAAAACATTGCTTTTTAAACGTATCAATCATCATGTTATTTTATGCATACTAATCAGTGACTTCTTGTTAATTACAACTGAATTACCATTTTCATTGCACTATCTTGCATTAGGATACGTACAGACGCCAAAAATATGTCTATTTTGGATTTTTTGGGATTATACTCTTGAAATGGTTTCTTTATATCTAACCATGTATGCATCAATTGAACGTTACTTATTGGTATTTCATAATCAGTATATTATGCAGCACAAATTATTATTTCATTACATTCCATTGGGATTCGTGTGTGTGTATGCTTTCGGCATTTACACTTATCTTATCCTATTATCTCCATGCGATCCAAGTTATGAATACGATTTAACTTCATTCGTGTGTGGAGGAGCATGTTATTTGAATTCAGCTGTTCAAACCATATATGACACGGCTGTTGATACAGTGATGCCAACGTTTGTTCTGTTGTTTTTCAATCTATTGATGGTTGGTCGCGTTATCAAAATCAAACGGAAAGTAGCACCATCAACAATTGCATCGAATATGTGGAAAAAAAACCGACGAATGATCTTACAGTTATTAGCGATAAGTTTAATGCCTTTAATAACATGGATACCTTGGGTTGTTATAATCTTAGTAGAAGATTTTTTCGATCCATCATTTGGTCAGCAGTTCATTGCAGTTGCTATCAATTATCTGCCATACTTTACAAGTTCTGCATCACCATTTCTAGCATTGATTGGTCTGCCAGAGATTCGTGCAGATTTAAAGAAAATAATGAGACACTTGACGGGCAATAGTCATACGATTGCTTCAACTAGAGCATAAGCAACGACTAACACTAACAGTAGCGGCAACTACCAAACAATTCGTTGTACGTCACCATTATAAATCAATTGCTATGATTAGATGAATCATAACTTCTCAAAATAGAAACTTTTCGAATAACACACAGCTTGAATTTGTTGGTTTAATGTGAAAATACGTGTCTCGATATCGATACGGATCTCTATTGATGTGAAGTTCAACGAGCCAGGGGCACGTTCCCACACCCGTCCACATAGTACTTTATGATGACTATTTAAGTGATAGTCGAAAAGTATCGTTTGATACTTTGAATCATTCTACTATTAAAACACTCATTTATTTCAGAACTAATATGATTTACATATAACCCAGCTGAAAATATATATCTTAATACCATTAAAAATCTAATCCTGTTGTTAGTTTCTTTTAATTTTCACAAGGAAAAATTTCAATACTAAGCTTTAGTTGCCTCTCTTCTCTGGCAATTTTAGATAGAAAAGGAGTTAACGATGATGAAAGTACACTGTATTACATATCTTCTTATCAAGAATGGCATCATGGATGTACAAAGCACACGTTTATATACACAGTCAAGAGAGAAAACTATGAATAGCAGGAAAAATAATTACAAGAAAGAGCATATACATTGGTGTCGTTGCAGCTATATGGGTCCTCTATTTTTTACAGAGGTGGGACTCCTTTAGAATTATATTCTATATATATAAGATAATAATGAAAACCTCTTAGTCCACAAATTGTGTTTGAAACCGAGTGTCATTTTATAAATCCCAGCAAAATGATTTACGGCAGTTCTGCGCAATGTAATAATGATGACATGAATTCTGAAACAATCAGGTCCTCGTTTCAGTTCAAAATGATTCGACACTGAGAAATAATATGTACCCATGTCGCCTCTTTTTTTGCAATTGCGCCGCAGTTACGCGCAGAGCCAATTTTACGCCGCAACTATGCGTAACTACGCCGCATTCATCGTAGTGAAGTTCTCTATAAGAAACTACGCTTACTGCGACGTAGACCAACGTAACTGCGTCGTAGCGATCGCATCGTACGATCCGTTGTAAACGTAACTGACCAATTATAAATGATTCTTCCTTATTTATAATTGGTCACACTCGAGCACTAATACTTAGCCACAGAAAATCAGTATAAATAGCAGTGCTCGTCACATTTTCGTTCATAAATCCTTGTACTTTAAACAGTAGAATACATATATATATTTTTTTTTAAAGTTTTTTAGTTGTTCAATTTTTGAAACTTTGTTTCTTAAATTATTTAACATTATTTTAAAGAAACTTTTTTTCCATTATTTTTTAACTTTTTCAAACACTTTTTAGATGTTTTTTCTGATTTTTCTGGATATTTATTTTCCTTAATTTTTGAAATTAAAATTCTTTTTTTAAGTTATAGTTTTGTAAATTAATTTTTTTTTAAATTTTTTGTAAAAATTTTAATTTTATAAATTCAAGTTTTTTATTTTTTGTACAGAGCAAGTTTTTAAGCTCACAATAAAAATACAAATAAAATGATAACTTAATCTAAGTCATCTCTCGTATGTATTGCAACGCAAGTGTGACGCATAATTGCAATTAACTGGGATGCACTTTTGCGTAACTGTGAATTTTTCGCCGTAACTACGCGTAACTGCGATTTTTTTATCGTAATTACGCATAACTACGTCGCAATTTTTCGTAATTACGGGTCACAGTGCGATCGCAATTACGCCGTAACTGCGCCGCAGTTTCATCGTAATGAAACACATGGGTATGGTTTGCAAATTTCTTATTATTGTTATTTATTCATAAATCAAAGTAGACTTTTCCCCTGATGAATGTTATCAAACCACGCATATTCATTCAAGAGTGTGCGAATATTATTATGATAATGAATACACGGTATTTAAGCGATTTCTAGTTTGGTTGTGGGTGTACTATAATGTGTGAAGGTGTACCAGCACGTTGGCATTGGTTTGCAAAGTAGTAGAACGAACAAACGCAAATCCACACCCACATTCACAAGCAACAATATTGACCCTAATTTTATACATACCTGTTCTTTCTGTAAGGTTACAAAACATCGAAAGTCAAAAGCTCGAGGAGCAAAATCTCGAAATTTTCAGAAAATGTTTTTTCTACAAAAATATGATCAAGACACCAAGACTATTCACTCTCCTCGATTGCTTTCAATATTTTTTCTCGTTGAACTTTAAATCATATGGCCCGTCCATATAAATTTTTTTCTAACGGCGTCAACAGCCATTATATCATTCATCACGATAAAGAGGTGTTTATTTTATTCATATTTCCATGTCAGCAAGTATTTCTTTCATAACGAGCAACGAATGCAAACCTATATTGGTTTATGATGGTTATTTGTGACAGATGAACAAAGCAACAGTGAAAGTAAAGTATTGGAGTTGCGAAGAGCGCATGTGTAGTGGTTGTGTTCATACCGATTTTAATAATCAACTTATTAAAAATCAAAGTAATCATGATAGTCATTTGTCATCTCGATAGAGAATGTACGATAGTGAAGGTTTAAAACTGTTGTTGAAACAAAAGTAGTAGAAGAATCAAATCATGTCGGTTGGATATACGATCCAGAACTTGCTCATACCAATTTTTTACAGTCTGAACTGGCAACTAGTTACTTATCACAACAAACTAGTATGTTACACTTCTGTATTATATTTGTATTTCTTTTGCAGAATCATCTCTTAATCGAGTGATTCGTCAAACAACATCTATTCTACCTATTTCAAGTGATTTTTAAAATACCACTTCTATACTCGACAACAAATGATAAAAAATGCAATATTCAATCATTTCCAACAGTCTCATTGAACATACAATACTTTCGATATTTTACTCTTCGCCATTTTCTTTTCGGTATTTTTACGTTTCAATATTTTTCGCATTTGAGATTCTTGATTTTCGATGTTTTACCCGTTCGAGATTTTACTTCTTCGGTGTTGTTCTTCAGTGTTTTGCCGCCTAATCACTCTTTCATTATGTTTCGAAAGTGTCTTCATTTTTACCCAAACTACAGCGAAATCTAGAAATAGAAAAAATCCAAAAATTAGAACAGAGAACAGAAAGGACAAATAATCTGTTGTATAAACAACTTTCACTAACCTAAAATCAATCTTAAATTAATACTTTGAAAAACATAATTTTGCTTATCTATGTTAGTGTATTGCATCAACTGAGAAAGTAGCCAAGCTACGCAGCGATCATAACCACCGATTACAGAAAATGACTTCTTCTACGTTTCCACCTTTTCATAAATGAACGGAAAAGCGAGTTTCTTGGCTGCAGTAATATCCAGCATTGGATTAGATAATCAACATCATTTCCACTATCGTAAACATACAGAAAAAACATAAAATTTCAATAGTAGTAACTTGATAAATGAAATAACTTTAGCCACGACTGAGAGCACATACGAAAACTAATAGAGCATGTATCACATTCTCTACACTCAAATATGATCATATATAAAAAAAGGATTTTTTTTCTAAATTAACGCAAAAAGTCATTCTCCAATCATGCACGAATCGGACTTTGTCATTAATCGATCTCATACAGTCGGACGATAATAGATGCTAACAAAAGAAATATCAAAATGCAAACCTACAAGTAACGTTCATCGACGTCAAAAGTCGATTCACTGGGCCCTAGACTGATAGGTGTTACGACTTGAACTACCTCAACTGGAGAGAAAATTAGTTGTTTGTGTCAGAATCTGATCCTGAAGTTTCAAAGAAACGAGAGCATTAGTTCATAGGAGACACGGGGGGGAGTCAAATAAGCAGAAACGAGGCAAGGAACAAGTGAACAATGAACATTTTCCTACGAAAATGAATCAGAAACAACGCAAACACAAAGCGAAGCACGAAGAGCGGCAACAGCCAAATTTGGGGATTGGAATGGGGGCAGGGACCTCAAGTTCTCGGGTAGATCAGAACCATGTTTGAAAAATCATGTCAGGGGGCTCGAAGGCTTTCTTAAGTCGGAAGCAGGAGGGCAACAACCCCGAACTTTTGTATAGGGTTCAGTCTCCGAACCCTACACAAAAGTTCAGACTCGTTGCATCCCTAGTGGGGAGGAGGCTGGTTAGGTCTCACCTAACTACCAACTCGCCAGAACCAGAAACTTAACGATGGTAGCCTCAAAATTCCATAGGGGACACATCCTACTTGGGCTCCATCACTGGGAAGGAATTATATGGCGTTTCCCTTCCATGAATTCAAACATCGAAAGCACCGTAAAAATGCCCATTTGTGCTATTAA
The DNA here is from genome assembly GCA_900239685.1 of Rotaria macrura. Taxonomy (NCBI): domain Eukaryota; kingdom Metazoa; phylum Rotifera; class Eurotatoria; order Philodinida; family Philodinidae; genus Rotaria; species Rotaria macrura. The sequence goes on from OENT01001500.1 coordinate 41,147, forward strand.
CGTGGTCGTTTGTGCCACAGAAATGGTCATTTGTGCCCTAAAAACAGTCATGTGTGCCACAGAAATGGTCATTTGTGCCATAAAAATGGTCATTTGTGCCACAGGAATGCTCATTTGGGCCACAGGAATGGTCATTTGTGCCACAGGAATGCTCATTTGTGCCACAGGAATGGTCATTTGGGCCACAGAAATGGTCATTTGTTCCCTAAAAATGGTCATTTGTGCCATGTGATTTGTGCTTGTTACAGACAGACAGACAGACGGACACAGGTGAATTCCCGTTTCCAGACCCTATCCTTTCAGTCTAGGGAATTTACTACTAATCACCCCCCTAACCTACATACAGTTGTAAAATAAAAACCTAAGTCTGAAATTCAAAGCTAGAAAACATCCGCAGCGCAAATCGAAATGGAATCGCGCTACCCAGGTGAATGAATCCGACGGGAGAAGCCAATTTTCTTATTTGTGTAAGAATTATCATTTAATCCCAATAGTAGAGGCCTGTTTGATCATACGATGAAATCCAATTAGATTCCGATAGTAGGATTCGATAAAACCCAAAACTAGGGATCCGAATGTCGGATCGCAACCAGGAATCCAATGGAATTTCGTCCGATTAGAGAAACTTCGATAGAAACATGATCGGATCCGACAGTTATCCGATCGGATAAAATAGTCGGAACGATCCTCCTGCACTGAAAAAAAAAGCGTAGAATAAAAAACGATTTAAGGGTTGATGAAAATGCAACGTATAGCAAACCCTTAGAAGCGTTTATTTAGATGTGTCTAAACCCTCGCAAAAACCCAT